>OZ038487.1:75470900-75498400 GCA_964036315.1 Acanthosepion esculentum | reverse complement strand
TTTGTGTGTATGATTACTTACCACATCTGGTAGTTTATCGTGGTCCATTTCTTCAAGGTTTTTGTTGTTGACATTTGAAGCAGCTAAATGTAAACTAAGCAAAACAAAATAAAAACATATATGAAGTTATATATCTCACACACATACAGATTTCCCAGTTACAAGAAAAAACTCCAAATTTGCTTAACAAGATTTTGAAAAAATTATAACAAAATGGTTATTGATATCAAAGTTCAGCAATTATTCATCAAAATTAAGTCTCCCAAGGTATTGAAAAAAATGTATTGAAAGTTTAAATATCAATACTAATGAAATAATTTTGAATGAATATTTCATATTAATTAAACAGTAATAAACAAAAATAATTTACAAAAATGATACATATTTGAAAAGCTGATTTTGATCTAAATTAATTTGTATTTCAATTAGCAATAGGCAAATTACTGCTTTAAAATACTGTACTGCTTGAAAAGTTATATTATGATTATAAAAAAAATCTTATATTTCCAAACTGATAAGTCAAATCATGTGTCACAGAAAGTTTAGCCTAAATATCACTAAGTTATAATAAAACCAAGGATTTTTAATATTTTTTAAAGGCTTTAAATTTTAAATTCAACAATAATTTCTTAATATTCAAATAGAATCAAAACTTATTTTTACTTAAAAAAATAAAATGCCACTAAACAAATAGATATTCAAGGGCTTATTTGATCAAAGATATCAAATATTGGACATAAAAAAATTCAATTTTTCATCAGTGTGGCAGGGGCGATATCACCCCTGAAATAATGATAATGATAATAAAGGAGGATACGCTGTAAAACAGAAAACACCAAGTGAAAAAGAGGCGTTTTCAAATAACCAAGATGTTAATATGCTGTAAAGACTTTGAAATGTAAATGTTACAGAAAGTTAATTTAGAACACAAAATACAATCTTTTTGTATGTGTACAAAGGATATCAGATTACTAATAGAAAATTACTGGAGCAATAATAGTTTGGAACTTTAAAAAAAATAAATGGATTTTGACACTATAAGAATCAAAGTTAAAATTAAGGATGTTTTGATCTAGAATTTATTTTTAAAACAAGAATCTCTGTAGTTTACAAAGAGTGGCAGAATAATTAATAGCAAGGTGATAAACAATGGCGTCATGAAAAAGTAAATTGTATTATTCTCGGAGAAGTGAAGTTGTACTTTGGTAGAATGTCAGTACATACGTACTAGAAAAACAGATATGTCACCAGTCTGAGACAAATGAGGCTGGTTCTCTTAATAAAGAGGCGAGCCAACCGGATAAGGCAGAGTTTTTTGGTTCATCTGTCTTTGAATGCAGTTGAACTTAGTGGAGAGACTTCAGAGATTGAAAAGGAAGTGTCCACTGTGTGTTGCTGAAATGGAGGGCAAAGAAGCGAAATACCGCCACTAACACCAATGTACCGCTACTACTACTACTACTACTACTACTGCTGAGAACAGGAACATCGAAGATTGTAGTAGAACAGACCAAAAAGGCCACATCTCTCCTTTGCCAAAATTATTCAAAGTATTGTGTTTGTTTGGTTATTGTCCACATACAAGAAACATTCAACCTTGTGCAACAAGAATTTTTTTGTATTTGCTTTTATATATATAAAAAAAAAACTTTTGTCCTTTCAAAATCGAATCGACTTGGTTATTTATTTTTCTGTTAACCCAATTCTCACCCGACAAACTCGCAGGTGGACCAATGGAGAGCTTCTGGATTTCTACGATCTTATGACCACACTCCAGGATCAAAACAATCATAATGTGGCTGGAGGGTGGCTTCAAATTAACATTGGGAACTAGAGACTTGTGTCTAACCTGTAATACTGGACCAACGGCAAACCAACAGCTGGTCTTGTGGAGTGCGTGGGTCCAGTGAGGTGAGGATACAGTGTTACATCAGAACAAATTTGTAAAATTATAAATACAGAAACTGTATTATAAAATATTTTTATGAAATTTTGTAAAATTTATCATTTACTTTTAAGTGAAGTTATTGCCTTCATAAATTGAAAAATAAAAGTAAGAATATTGACATAATAAAAATAAGAATGTATTTTATATTTCTATAGCAATCAGTAATAGTAACTGAAAAAGAAATTAAAAACACTTTGTAAAACAGTGAAGTGATAAAATAGAAGAAATATTTGAGGAATTAAAAATATAATTAATATTCATATAAATATCAGTGACTTTACAAACACATTACAAGGTCTTCTCATTGCTCAAAATTAAATTTTATTTTTAAGTATTTATAGCTCTTTTCACAAAGTTTTCAAACACTAAAATGAATACAGTTGTTAAGAAAGATTCTGGAATTTACTCACCCTAAGACAAGGTCGCCAGTTTTAAGAATATTTCCAAGATGTGTCCTGCTGTAATATTGTCGGTCATTTATGCCAAGGTCAGTAGTACGGGCAATATACACTTCAGCCAGAGTATGCTAAAACAGATATTTGAAATCTAAAGCTTTGAATTGGATGTATCTAGGCAGCAAATGTTCAATTTTTTTATTTTATTTTGAGCTTTGAATGTTTCTGCTATGTGAGCATATTTTTTTAAGTCTTGAAAATCTGTTATCACATGACCATGACATAATATGGATTCTGAAATACATTTTAGAATTTCTATTTCAGAATCATGTTATTTTGTTGATTATTGGGTGTTTTGACTTAATATAAATAGCTGCTAAGATTTATCATTGTTGCTTATAATTTGTTTTTGTTTTTTTGTATTATTATTATTGTATTTTTTATGTTTCTTTATTGCTGGTTGGAATTATGACCCATGAGTCTACAAGAGTAAGTGTCCCAATAAAAGTTTCTACACTTACTTTTTTGCTATATAAAATAATACCTACCTTATTTGATACTGTCATGACATTGGGTCGATCTCTTGCAGGAACAAAGTCAATTTCCATCACCATGTATTCAGTCAGTTGTATAGGGTTACACAAACTTTCAAATGGATCTCGCCAGAAAACATTACCACTAACTTCAGCGACTTAAAAGTATAAAATATAAAAATTTATACAAGAATATATTCATTTTACAAATTATTATTAACTTTTTAGGGCCCATATGCTTTTAGCAGAACATATTTTAAGTAATGTTTTTTTGATACCAGATGAGCATTAATTTTGATTATTCTGTTTTTCTGGAAAAGACAAAAATACAATATGTATTTACACATCATGCTAAAATGCAATTTATTACTTAGCAATGTATATCAATTTTCATCAAATTTTATAACAATATCAGAGCACTAAAAGGTTAATACAAATCAGAAGCTTTCAAATATATAAATTTATCCCTAAAATTAACCACTAAATACAGCTTTATTGACAGCTAGTAAATCAATGAGAATAAAAATGGTCATAGTTCTATGCTTCAAACTATTAGGTCATCCCATAAGTTCTGTCCGAATTTTAGCTTTTTGTTAAAATGAACAAAATTTAAAGAGCATTTTATAATATCTATTGTAGCTGAACATTATTTTTATGTTTAGATGCATTTAAACTGATCAAATTTTATTTCAGAGAACAATAAAATTAAATTTTGTTTGATTAAAACGCTGCTAACATGGAAGTACCCAAGAATCATTTGAGGCACATAATGCTTTATGAGTTCAAGAAAGGAATCTCAGCAGCCGAAGCGGCTAGAAACATTCACTCAGTTTATGGAGAGGAATGTGTGAATGAAAGAACTTGCAGAAGATGGTTTGCAAAATTCAGAGGTGGAGATTTCACCCTTGAAGATGAAGATCGAACCGGACGTCCAGTTGAGTTTGATGAAAAGCTTCTTGAAGCAGCCCTTGAAGAAAATCCTGCTTTATCAGTTGAGGAATTGGCAGTGGTTCTCAGTTCAAACCATACAACTGTTCATCGTCATCTTCAACAACTTGGAAAAGTTCCTAAACTTGGAAAATGGGTGCCTCATGAATTGTCTGAAAACAACCTCAAATCCCGAGTTGACATCTGCTCTTCTCTCCATTCTCGCCAACTTGTTTCACCTTTTTTGGATAGACTTGTGACTGGCGACGAAAAATGGATCTTTTATCGAAATGTTAAGCATCGTAGACAGTGGCTTGGTAAAGGGGAAGGACCCCAGCCACAGCAGAGAAGGGAATTTCATGGGCAAAAGGTTCTTCTTTCAATCTGGTGGGATTGCCAAGGAATAATCCATTTTGAATTCTTACCACCTAATGCAACAATTAATGCTCAAATATACTGTCAGCAATTAGAGCGTTTGAACCAAGCTTTGAGGAAAAAAAAGACCTGCTCTAGTGAATCGAAAACGGGTGATGTTTCATCAGGACAATGCGCGCCACACACAGCAAGAATCACGTCACAAAAGATTGAAGAACTTGGTTGGGAGAAAATTCCTCATCCACCTTGCTCCATCAGACTACCATTTGTTTTGTAGCTTACAGAATCATTTGGAAGAAACAGATTTTGTAACACAGGAAGAGGTTAAAACTGACATTTGTGAGTTCTTCAAATCAAAGCCAAAAGAATTTTACAATAATGGAATTAGTAAGCTTGTTAATAGATGGAAGGAAGTCATAGATAATCAGGGAAAATACATTGTTGATTGAATCTGTAATTAAATGTAACATTTGGTCACTTGTCTCAAAATTCAAACAGAACTTATGGGATGACCTGATATATTAGCATTCATGATCATTCACAACTTATTCTATATTAATTCACATTTATAATATTATTTACTATTACTTTCTTTCAAGTCTGAAATCATTTTTTTTTCTTTTTATCTATAGCACATATCCTCATTTTTGTACTACTTAGGTAAAATACTTGATGATTAGATCAATATTTTTATTTATTGAACTGAGTTAACAGAAAATGTCATAGAATCAAAAAGTATAAACAGTTTCATAATTTATTATAGATAATTTTGTGGTATTGTTATAGTTAACACTGATAATGAAAAACTATAAATATAATCATCTGTAAAACTTAGATAAAGTAAATTAAAATTTATTTACTACAGGTAATTTATACCCACTCAATCTGGCTCAAATTGTAAAAGAAACAAGATTTAAAATTTCATTGTTAGCATAACATACGTCACAAAACATTTAGCAAATATAAATAATATTTCTTTCTTTTGAGTGTACAAAACGTTTCCTATTTTCTTATAGATTAGAACATTTTTTAAAAGTAAAATATTCAATTATATATGATAAATATATTTACTGCAAAATTTTATCTTATTTATAATTGTACATTAAGCATATAAAACAATTGCTAAAATGCCAAAGAGTAGAAATGTTTTTCATACTTTTGTATTTGGTGTCTAATACTAAACTAAATAACATTTGTAAATAATTATAGACATACCTATAAATGGTATTTAATGAATAAAAAATTCCACTATTAGAATAAAATTGATTTTATTAAAAATTTTCAGGATATTTATATAAGAGATATATACTAAGTGAATTTCAGCTTATATGTTTTTATTAGAAATATTTACAATAATTTATAAGTGTGAGATTGTATTATGAAACACTACTATAAAATATATAAGGATGTTACAAACAATTTTGAATGTGATTGAGAATCACTTCTGATTATCATAACAGCATGTACATTGTTGTGCAAGGAAAAATTTCAGAAATGTTTATGCGGGGTTCTCACCTGCTAAAATTAAAAATAATGCCAATCTTCAAACTTTTAATAAAAACTAAAAAAACGTCATCACACAGAACTGATGCATGTTATTGGGACACATGGCAAAAAAGACTTCCTACATTTTGGACATATTTGATCCAATTTAAAATATAATGACACATTAAATGTACCACTTATGATTTCTTTAACCTTATTTTACTCGTGTATCATTGTTTATAGGTCATAAATTACTTAAGGCCTTGATTAGAATTAAAACACTAAAGTTATAATTTTCCTTTAACTTTTTCCTATGACTCTGACCATAACTATATTTCCATGATTTATTTTCCTACCACAATATGTTTTTTACTCATAGAAACACATAAATGCTAGAATGAGCACACGCAAACACATTTTGCACATGATCAGTCTTCAGGTTAACTATTTAATAACCTTTGTTACAATTTTACTTTATTAATTTAATAAACTACAATGTAACTATTGAAATATTTTTATAGCAACACAAAAATCTACAACATGGAATTGTTATTTCCTTCTTGGTAAGATTATGCACAAATTATAATTAGAAAAAAATCAAGATATTGGCATTAACAATTCTAAAATTAAATTTAATTCAACTTAAAATAAAAAATACTGCCATTTGTAGTATTACAATTCTAAAAAATGAAAATTTATTTTATCTAAAATAAAAATACAGTTTTGTTCTAAAAATAAAATTTCCTTCCATTTAAAATAAAGATATTCCTCAGGCAGAGGGTAGAAAGGGTACAGCAACCAAGAAACAAAAATCAGCAGAGCTAGTTTTCTATTCTAGGATGGGATTCTATTACATTTAAAGATTTAAGTACATTTACTCTTGTTTTCATCACTTTTTTAAAGTTTAAAACTTAAACATTTTTAGGAAGATGACATGTGCCCCACAATGTAGATGTAGTGTCTAATCAGACAAAATAATTCAGTAAATTAATTTTGAAGAACAAAGAAAAAATTATTGAATAGTGATGAATGAGAAGGAAGAAGAAACATTAATATTCCTAGCTATGTTTGGACAACAAACAATGAAAAACAGCTAATGAATGTCTACCGAATAATTAGTTCATTACTTTATTACATGAAAAGCCAAATACAATTCAGAATTGTAATTATATGATTCTGCCCACAATTCCGTTACCACAGAAAATTGTCCCTCCAACATACATTCCAATTTAAGTGCAATACTAGATTGGCAGCTAGGTTTCATCATTTTACAGTTGAGAGTTTCTTCTCTCACACTTTTCACTTGTGAAACTCTGTTCCAGCTTCTTGATTTCTAATTAACTTTGATCTTCAAAAACTTAAATGCAATGTCAATCATTATCTTCTGTTTCTTTAATTAATGTTCTTTTATTGTCCTGTCTCCTTAATAATGTTTTTCGCTCTTATATTCTTTCACATTCATTAACCATTGTCTCTTAATAGCTTTACTACCTTGTTTGGGATAAAATGATTAAAAACATACTACTATGCTATAGAACTCAACCTGCCCAAATATTATAGTAAGCATCATCTGTTGTGTGTAAACAAACTGAATGTGAATACCAGTGGAGATCTATAAAAGCCAGTGGTTTGCCTGTTGCCTAGAGAACCTTTGTCACTCAGGATTACTACCACCAAGCATTTTGACAGTTGCTCAATTGCTGGGAGCATCAAGTGAAAGAGAAGAAAGAAGACTCTTATTTAATACTACAAAAATCTTTATAATAAATTGAATCTTGTGATCATGATTATAAAAAATAAACTTTGTTTAATATAGCATCAAATAAAAAGGAATTAGTTCAATAAATTCATTAAATTTGTGAAAAGTAAATCTTGCTTACCTTGCAAAGAAAGTGGGTCAATGAGATGTATTGAGCGAGTGACTCTGAAAACAACACAGAGCTGTGAAATGTTGCCAAGTGATCGAGCCAGTTTCTTTGAAATGCACACAACATTGTCCTTTAAATATAAAATAAAAGTATGGTTTTATGTGATAAACATATTCAAATAGTTTCTGGCATTATTTACATTTATAAAAATCTGTTACTGAAATTACAAAAGAATAGCAGTAAAGCTTCATGTTTTTCAGAAATAAGTATAAACCACTTTAATACAAAATTGTGTGTATACAAAACTACAATTAGTATATGATAAAAAGTTATTATTCAAATGCGCATTTTGGTTAAAAAAAAAGAAAGAAAAATGAAGTAATAAACCTAAGTAAGGGAAACAGTACCAAAACTAACATAAGTGTTTTTAAATGAATGAAATAGAAAAATATGGCTAATAATATATTAACCATATTATACACTTCTCTATTTGTTTGTAGAATGATTTTGAAAATAGAAATTTCCATATTATCATTTTTATATTCTAATGTTTATAAAAATTTTCCACCATTTCCCCAGTAAAATGGATAGATTCTGTCACTTAAATTCATCCAATTCTCATTTAAAAAAATAATGAGTAATAAAAATATTTATAACAAATGATTAGATGTACTCACTTTACAAATGGGGACTAATTCAACAGAAAAAGTAGTTTTGTAATTGGCAATATTACTGTGGATATCCATTGAAATAAGTTCCTGGGCAGTTTGATATCTGGCAAAAATAAGAATTTTTTTTTTTTTTAATAAAAATCAGTATATTATCATAATGTTCAACAATTAATGTAAAATAAAAGAGTACTTTTAATGAATATGTTAATATAAAAATATATAAAATTACCCAAGAAAAGTCGATTCATTTAAAAATGAATACTTACTGTAAAAATAATGAAAACTTACAGCTGTGAAGAGTTGCAAATTAATTGTCTTGTTATAGAAAATATAATGTTGTATCAAGGATTTCAAATAAATGGTGGATTTTGTTCTGTAACAAATGCAGACTAAAGAATGACAAATAAAAATTAGGTGCAAGTATCTTAATGGTTAACAGCAGAGAGAATGAAATTAACAATCTTGTTTGCATATATTAGGACAAATATATCTCTTTGTAAGCCAATCCATTTTGTTTGGCAAATTGATGAGCTCTGTAGAAATTCACTTGATACAAAAATAACAGCTGTATCACTGGCTGATGGGTTCTCATATCATACAAAGAAACAGCAGAAAAAATGTCAACAAATCAAAATGTAAGATTACCTGCAAGGAACAACCAATAACAAAAAGTCAACAAGTTTCCGTGCCCCTTGCTTTCCAGCAAAGTAAAAATCTAAGCCACCTAAAATAAAAATAAAATAAAAAAAGTTTTATATCTGTATGTAGCTACATCAATAAGTCCATAGTCTAATTTGAAAGTTTTAACTTGTTTAATTGTATTTTCCTATAATACACTTTTATTTATGACCCACTTTCAAAATTTTAAAGCTTTTTACATACCAAATATTAATTTCTCAACATAATCCTTTTTGTAAATACATATAATCTAACACTTCTCCATTAAACACCATAGATCAAACATTATACAATGAAAATTTCAGACTAAAATTCAGCTAATAACTATGTTATAACTTTATGAATTTGTTTGCGCTTCATTTTCAAATGTAAATATCAATCAGTTAATGTATGAGAAGTAATATTAGGAAAGCTTTTATTTAAATAAAAAAAAATTAAAGAACATATTTGTGACGAAAGACATGACTTATCTCAGAATTCTAAACAAGCGCGAACGTGTCTTACTTGCAAAGTGATGACGAAAAGAAATATGGCCACTATTGAAGACGCAATTTATGCACACCAATCATGTCCAAAACAAGATGATATTTGCACACATTCAAATTTCGGCTGTATTAGAACAGCATAAAAAGCAGGGTACCAGGAGCACGAGTGAATTGGGAGTCATTCGGCGGAGCTGGACATACGAATTGACAGACAAACAAAGAGAAAGTCGAAGTAGGCGCAGCTGAGTTTGGTGTCTGTTGCCCAGTGTCATGACTGAGAAAGAGAGTCACGCAATCCATTTTCTTGAGGCGACCGAAGAAGAAGAAAAAAACAGCTGGCCTGCCAGCGAGTTCTGCATCACCATTGTTTTTTGTTTTTTTTACTACAAGCTATTTTGGCAGTTATGGTAAAGGTTCGCATAAGCAGCAACGTTATAAAACCATTTTCCGGCCAGGGCGATGTGGTGGCATGGCTAAAAAAGGTCAGGCTGGTGGCAAGACTTCAGCAGGTGGACAATGTGGCTAGCCTGCTGCCATTGTACCTGGAGGGGGACGCACTAGCCCTCTACATGGAAATGGAGGAGAAAGATCAGAGAGATGTTGATCAGATTGAAGCCAGGCTGAAGGAGGCGTTTACGGACAACGCGTTTTCAGGATACAGAAAACTGACCATGGTCAGGTGGACCAGCGAACGTGTGGACGTCTACGCGAACAAAATCAGGCAGCTTGTTGGATTGGCTGGATTCAAGGGAACTGAGATGGAACTGCTCACCAAACTAGCCTTCGACATGGGGTTCCCTGATACGATCTCCATTGAACTCTGACAGGCACCGAATGCATTGTGCAAACAATAGTAAAAATGGCATCATTTCATTTTTTTTTTAATACTTAGCTGAAACCTGCACATTGGGTGAGGTTTTAAGCTAGTGAAAAGCCTAAATGCTCTGGAAAAAGTCATAACTTTTGATCTGGCTATGAAATCTTCAACCAGTTGTCAATTTCATAAATGAAAGCAAAAAGATGATTCCAGTTAGCTAATTTAACTGACACAAAGTAAGGGTCCATTTTAGGCTTATACTAACATTTAAACAAACCCACCAATAAAAACTTAAGAACTTTAAGAATTAAAAAAAAAAAAAACAAATCTTAACATGCACTGAGGTCTCATCAGTAATGATAGAAATTTTGGGAGCCATAGCTCAAATCATCCTTGAATTATATGATGGCATACAAATGGTAATGTTAGACAAGTTTAAAGTATAATAAACTTACCATGCATAGGTTTGATGTTTACTGTATTCTGGTGCATATTGTGCCTCAATAATAACTGCTCCAAATAGTAGAAAGTCTTTTTATGTTCTGTCTAAAATAAGAGGAAAAAAATTGACAAAAATAACAATTGCATAATGATTTTGAATGTAAGCTAGTTGTTTACTTTTAACTCTAAAATTAGCAGAAGATAGTAATAATTACAAAACTTGGGAAATGCTAAGCAAAGTTTTGACCTTAACTCATAAGAAAAAGAATCAGTGACATAAAATATATAAGAATATTACTAATAATTTTTGATTGAGATTGAAAATTAAATCTGATTATCATAGTAATACAAGTGCTAGATCTTAGCCAAAGACCACCCATTCAAAAAGTTCTAAGTCCCACCCAGAAAGAAGAAGAGCCACATTTTTGTTGTGGCAACACACTACCACTTCTTATAAAACTATAAAAACTAATTCAGATTTCTGTTTTAATTTCTGTGCAGGTGAGGCTCATACAAAGGTGAGAGGTGTGTGACAAATCTAAAAATGGACAAAATAGACACCTGAGCAGTTATAAAGTGTCTGCAAAAGAAAGGTATGATACGCAAGGAAATCCACAAGGACATGGTGCAAACACTTGCTGAGGACTCCCCTTCCTATCCAACTGTGAAGAAGTGGGCTGCAGAATTCAAGTGTGGCTAGAACAGCACAGAAGATGACCCTTAGTCATGTTGTCCAAAAACCTCAACTACTGATGAACAATTTGATGTCATTCACTGTATGGTTTTGAATGACAGACATCTTACTGTCCAGCAGATAGTTAAATTCATAGGCATTAGTTCTGGCTCAGTCCATACTGTTTTAATTGAGATCTTGGGGATGAGCAAGCTGTTTGCAAAATGGGTCCCAAGAATACTGACACCAGAGCAGAAGGTTGACATTTCCCAGATACTTCCGACTCACTTTCAGTCTGACCCTGAGAATTTCCACCATAGATTAGTAACTCAAGATGAAACCTAAGTTCTTCACTTCGAACCTGAATCAAAGATTTAAAGCAAACAGTGGAAACACTCTGTTTCTCTACTCCCAAAGAAATTCAAGCAGACAGTGTATGTTGGCAAGGTGATGGTTTCTGTTTTTTTTTTAAATTCTGAAGGCATAATCATAATAGACTACTTGGAAAAATGAGAAACTATTAATGGACAGTACTATGCATCATGATTAAGGCAATTGAAGGAAGCAATCAAGTCAAAATGTAAAGGGTAGTGATCTTGCTCCAGGATAATGCACTCATTCACACTGCTCAGTAGCTGAAGCAGCCAACTGTGGCTTTGAATTGCTACTCCATCTTCCTTATTCACCAGACTTAGCTCCATCTGACTTCTTCCTCTTTCCTAAACTCAAATCCCATCTGACGAGATCATGTGTGTTGTGGAGGATTTTTTGGGGAGGACCAGGATGCCATCTTCTTAAGCATTGTTGGACTAAGTACATTGATGTCAAAGGGAACTATATTAAAAAATACTGAAAAACTGTTGTGCTTCTTCAACCACTTCTGAGTGAAGCTTTTTGGATGAGTCTTGTAACAATGGTTCAAGGTAGCCTAATTCTGTCTCCTAGTTGAGATTCTATTGTCAGATGTAGTTTTAAGCCCCCCCCCCCTCCCCCCAACCCCAAACAACAGCAAACACACAACTAAATATCAATAACAATTTCCCCCCTCTTTCTTTCCGACTGCCAATCACTTGATCTTTTAAGCCATAACCACTTAGAGACTTCTTCTGCTGCCATTGATATTGAAGAAATGGTCTTGTTTTTTTACAAGCCTGTTAATCCTAATTTTGACAGCATCATACAAAGTGACCACCCAGCAAAATCTCTGCATCTAATCTCAATTGATTTGCACTGAGCTCACTAACACTAACTTTTGCATTCCTCTACAATATGCAAGTATTTCCCAAACTGCCTTGCATGGGCTTCTTCCATGCTCTCTTCCCAATGGACTAATTCTAACATAATGACATACATGGTTTTATCCAAATAAATAACCATGTCCAGATGTAGATGTGTCTATATTATTTGCACTGAGATTTTTGACTGCCTGCCTATATCTATCTTTATTTGCCCGTCTGAAGCAGAACAGATGACAAGTTTTCTTCTGTAGTGTCTTTACCTTTTGCCCTGCTCTGACAAAATTCATCAGCTTCTTATCAGGCTCATCTCTGTTTCTTTGGAGACTCCTAGAGACTAGTGCTGCAATTACTCTTAAAACTGTATCATGGCCACACCAGTAATGCTCCTCACTCAACACTTTGGGGCAACTGCTCAATACATGTTGGAGAGATCCCCTCTTCAGTCCCAAAGGACAAAATGGGGACTCATTCTTTCCCCATGTGTGGAGGTTTACTGGGCTAGGTAATGTGTCCTATACTGCTTGCACAAGGAAACATGTTACTGGGATTAGCATACCAGAGATCTGACTAGGAAATCTTCCTTTTTTTCTGTTTTCCCATGCCACCTGCTGACTTAAGTCTACCATTTTGCTGGCTTTAATTTCCTCCACTCCTGCTTTCACTTCAGTGTTTCCAATCTTTCCTTTTTCCTCTTCTTTGGGGATTGACATTAACCCAGGCTTGATCAACCCACTGCCACTGTTCCTACAAGGGCCTTCTGTTTTAATCTTTGCTCTGCTGTCCTTAGTTCTTGCAATGCCTTCCACTTTTTCCCTGTTTAAATCTCAATTAGTAACTTTAGGATCTTTTGAATCACCTCCCTTGTTCTCACCATTTTAAATTCTTCAACTAATCCTCTGAAGGGGAGTTGCAACATATTCCCTAGTCCATACAAAGCAGCACTGCTCAAATCCTCAGTAGGCCAAGCCATTTTCACAAATTGCCACTAATCTTCTCCATAGTCATAACTGTTGTCAGTAGCACTTCATATAGCATCAGGGGCCACAGAATCTTTGACAAAATGGCATTAATTGATATAGCCATGCCTTAAAATGGCCTGGCAGCCCTGACTTGTCCTCTTTGTTCAACATTGCTTCAAGATCTATAAAACATTACTAATAAAACTTATATTTTTGAATAAGAATTGAAAAATTTACCCAGACACTTGACGGGTTTCTCTTTTAATGATAGGATCACGGCTCCTGAAATCTTAAAACAAAACTTTTTTTTATCGCAATCACTTTCTTCAATACCAATGACTTTGATTTTGTCAGTTTAAGGTCCATTCTTGCCCAAGTCTTTCTAAACCTGGTAAAATCCACTGACACCCAACTACAGATGTCATAACTGTCAGGTCATCCATAGATGCATGGATCAGAGGCTGTCATATTTGGGTTTTCTTATCAATGGACTTCAACATGCAGCTTCTGATAATTTTATCAACATGTTCATAATTAGGGTGAATAATATCACTGAAATTGTACATCCAGTGATAATCCCCCTTTCCAACCAATGTCAATCAGAAGAAGTATGTGTGCATGTGCTCATATTTTTTATAAAACAAAATCATTTTCAAAGAAGTGCTATGATGACAGGCAGAAAACAGTTCTCTATGCCTAATGGCCCAAATATCATTTTCAATAACATGGCATCATCATGATGATCATCCATGACTAAAGTTTCATATGAGTTAGGCACATAATCATCAGGTAGCTAGTAACAGCCTCTGATGTCATGGATACTTATTCTCCTTCAGTTAACCCAACCTATTACAGATGTTATATTATAAGTGGCCAGTATAAATACACAGAATAACTATATACTAAAAATCACCAAAAATGGAAAAAAACCCATGTAGTAAGAGCAATTTTTTTAATAGATGGTAGAGCTATTATTTCAAGACCAGTAATGATGTTAAGGCCAACATTGAGTGTAGAGAGGAGGGGGAGAAAAAAAAAAAAGGAAACATCACCAAAACACTAATCATTTTTGTACCAAGGTTTTATAGAACACTTTTTAAAAGACACATAATTTCAGTGTTTTTGGTGATGCTGTATTTCAAAACTATTTTAAATTGATTGGAAGGAATTTTCGTTTTGAAATTGCTAAAATTTTTAACCACCTGTCACCAGAAAAAAAAATAATATACTTTTCTGAAACTTTGAGGAATAATAGCTGTAATTAATTTGATTTCAAATAAATATTATTTACTTAAGTTTAAAATATCACAGAAATGTATTTTTTTTTTTAACTCAACAGTAGTTGTGTTGACATGATGACATATCTAATGTTGTTCTACAGAGACTTTATCTGTAAAACATAATTGAAGAAAATGATGTGAGCGCCTTTTTTATATAATTTTTTAAGTACTCAGTAATCTTAAAAATGTAGGAAAATATTCTCCACAATGTAACATTTTATAGAATTTTAGAAAGTTTGGCTTTAAATTTACTAGTTATCACTATTATTTTCTTTTAATGTCATGTATGGTCATGCATAGTTACAAAAATTGGCATGTTTATACACATACAAAAAAAAATTCAAAATTCTTTTAAAAATATTAGTTTGGTGATTTGTATTAAGCTTTTTCAATTAATGATTAGTAAATATAGTTTTCACTTAATATAATCTAAATGGCTGAAATTAACAGAATTTTAAAAGAATTAAATCTCTAATTAAAATTTTTTTAAAATAAAAATTTATGTAAACATTCATTATTCATCAAAATGATTTTTTCTTAAGACAGTAGTGTCCTTAATATATCTTATTTATAAAAGCAATTAAAAGCTTTTCTAATTAAATAATGTCAATGTTTTTTTTCTTTTTTTATCTTATGATTCAGAGCAGATTTTTGGTAAATGGTGTTTCTGTTTGACAGAAATAAATTGATGATTTAAATTCAAGGAGTCTTGCTTTTAACATAGGAAGAGGCTGGAATTTTAATTTCTCAAAATTTCATAAAATTAATTAAGTGGGGGTAACAGAGGTAAAAAAAAATAGTTTTTACCAAGATTTTCTTAAAAAAAAAATCTAATATAATTCCATTCATTTTGGCCCATCTGCTGACACAAGAAAACCAAGATTTTTAACCAAAATTTGAAGTGCTAGAAATTATTAAAAAATTTAATGAAATAATCAAAAACATACTTTAGGTCTTTCATCTTAATAACAAACATTTTGATGATAAAACTTTGTTTTTATCATGTTTGGGGCCTTTTTTCATCATGGCATGCTCTTTTTGTTTTAACAAATTTTTGTAGGTACCTACTTTAAATAATGGCTGCGCCATCCTTTTGCCATATGAAGATTACCCTCTCCTCTTGGTGATTGTAGTTGTTATATGTACTATATATTTATACTATCCACCTGTAGTATAAAATCTCGAGTTAACCAATGGCAATAAATGCCTATGGCACCAGAGGCTATCACCAGCTGCCTGAAGATTATGAATTGGACATGTATGAAACTTCAATTGTGACAACACAGTGTTATTGAAAACAACATATCTAAAAATATTGATGTTTGGTTATCTAGATGTCTAACTTAGACTATTGCATTCAGTATATTTTCTCTTAAAATGAAAATTGATAATAAGCTGAATGAGAGTGGCTAAGTTAAATATCTATCTCCACCAGGGATCAAAATTTTAATTTAAAGCTGAGCATATCTGTATCTTTAATGTTTTCAGTTAGATTCTATTATGCTTTGACAATTAGTATTAACCAATATTAGTAAAATGTTCAAGATATATGAAAAATATACCATGTGTATCTCAACTTATAATAACTGATTTTATTTGAAACAACTTGGGTCGCCTTACTTTTTACTTTTGTTTATTTTACCCCAAAATCAAGAGTGATTAGTACTATGCTTTTCTCAGTAAATTTTATGATCTTTGGGATCCAGAAAACAAGTTACTGCATTTTCATTAATGGTGTATAGTGGATAATAAAGCAGCTTAAGCATAATGGTGTAGAAAAAAGGCCATGCAAAAATACTGGCCCACCAATTTCACCTTTCAGCTCTTTTCTGAAGTTAAAAAGGATTTTTTTTTTTTTTCAAAAAATTATCTTTATTCAGACAGAAAGTACAAATTGTCAAAGTATGGAATTAGTAATTAATGTTACTGCCTTTGGCTCAAATAATTGTCTTATAGCATTGAATGAAACAAGGTCCAGATTTTCTTATTGAGAATTTTTTTCTCCATTCTTCTTGGCAGTAATCCCAAATCTTTTGGAGATTGTGTTTTTTGTTGGCGCACTTCTTTCTTCAATTCCCACCACAATGCTTCAATTATATCAGGACTTTGTACTGAACATCATCCACAAGAAACCTTTTTGTTGTATGTGATGTGTAGCAAGGAGCAACATCATGCTGAAAAACTGCTCTGTCTTCACAGTCTGACACAAGATTAGACTGCAGTAAATGAATAGTTTTCACTTTTTAGGTTTCCATCAACTTTAATTTTCTTCTACTATTGCTTTTGATGCAATCCCCATATGATTACCATCTTTGTGGTATATCTTTCATTGTTTCTTTCTCCAACTAGATTTCTTACATATTCTCTTGCATTAGAATGTAACTATTTTGCATTGATTGCTAAAAATTACTTTTAATCACTTTCCAGCATCCAGTGTCAATTTTTTTTTTGATCACTTCAATCTTCTATTCAGATGATTTTGGTTAATTTTTTTTTTGCTGCCATATACCCATTAAAGTTGTTTTTTCATAATGCGCTGCATACTGTATCAACTGAAACTTTATTACAACTGCATTCACTCCTCACTTGTTTGGCTGTTAATTTTGGATTGTTTATCTCTCTTATCTAACTTTTGTGGTCTTCTTTTTTTACTTTTTTCACTTAAAATACTTCCAGTAGTATCAAATGTCTTTTGAATGGTTTGTACACAATTTCTGGAATTTCCCAGCCACCTGGCTATTTTTTGAGTTATTTCCCCTTCAAAGTCACAGCCATCATCTTTTTTTGAGCAAAAGTTTTAGCCATGATTTTAATATAAAAAAAAAAATCAAGTTAATGCTCAACTACAATGACTTACCAAGGCACCTTACGCTCATGATAATAAGATGGAACAATTCCTACTTAGAAATTTGCATATTATCATGAATTTATCATCTCAGATCATTCATTGGCCCAATAGATTTGCATGGCCTTTTTTGAGCTTCAAGTTGCTTAAGGTGGTGTATACATACACATACATACACACAATGTAGAGAAAATTATAAATTTTCACAATAGTAAGATCATTAGGGATTTTAATACTAACCAGTTACAAAGGGAATTTAATACTAACCAGTTACAAAAAGAGAATTCTACCTGTAATAAAAAAAGAGTAGAAAACTGAATGTCCAGTAGGAGTTTTTATGACAGAAAACGTGGTGTACGAAGCCACAATCTCCACCAAAGAGAATGTAAAACAACAAAAAAGATCTATATAGAAATATCTGCTGGGAATTAAAAACAGCACTTCTACAATCATTTCTTTACTAATGAATCCCAGAGACACCAAACAGTGCTTTCGAAATACTATTGGGATCTGGTGAAAAATGGCTTCACCCCACAGGTGAAATGGAGAATCATCTCTAGAGCTCAAACTCCTACAAACTTTAGAGAGAGATGTGACCTCTGCATTAAAGAGAAAATCCTGATAATCAAGCATAATTATCCTGACGAATTACTCAACCAACACAATAAGATGATCTTTAAATGCAGACACAGAAATCATCTCAATATAACTAACTACATATAAAAAAAACCTGTCCATTGAAATTCTGAGCGTCTAAATTATCAATATTTGAAATAATACCTGATGTATTAATTTGCTATATACAAATTTTATCATTTATATTATAATATATATGCATTTGTATATGGGCATGTGTGTGTTGATATATATCCTTATAATTAGGCTAATATTTATAGGTGTCCATATGGTAATTACAAGCATACACATATGTTGGTGTATGTATATGTAGATGTTTATATACGGAAGTATTTATTTTCTTGTATTTAGATGTGAAGATGCTTGTATGTACGCACGTGTGTATGCATGTATAAGAATGCGTATGCAGGTATGTATATGTGTGTGTGTGTGTGTGTGTGTATATGCATGTATGTGTATATATATATATATATATGTGTGTGTGTGCATATATGGATGCATGTGTAAATATGTATGTGTATATATATATACATATATGTGTGTGTGTGTATGTATGTATGTAAGGTTATGTATGTATATGTATCGATACATGTGTATGTGGTTGTGTATACGTGTACAGGTATATGTATGTATATTTACATAAATATGTATGTGGTGTGTATGTATGCATATATGTCTGAGGTATGTATGTATACATACATATGTATGTGTGTGTGTGTATATATAGATTAAGTGTAAAGATAATTTTTTTATTATTACCTTCAAATAGTTTCAAATTAGATTTGAAGACTTAGACTTTAATTTTTGTTCATTGATAGTATATTCAGATTATATTTAATTCCTAGTTTATTTTGTTGAGAAATTAAAACACTTAAATTACTATCAAACGTTAACGGAAAAATATAAAATATAAATTTGGGTTTTTCCAAATTAGCTGCTATATGCCCACATACATTAATTCTCTTTTTTTCCCTTTCCACCGCTTATTTCTTACTTCTCTCTTTTTTTCTCTCTATATCATTTCCAGTGAGATGACCTATTTAATAGGTCAATTTCTGGTCCTTACCTCCCCTTCCTCACTGTTAAGTATTGTAATAAAAATAAATTTAAAATCATTCCTATCTCTCCTTCCCCTCTCTAATTTCGACCATGTCTGTCACATTCTCTTTTACCCCTCTCTTTATATCATCTTACATCAACTTAATACTACCCCTCAAAAGTGTAAAAAATATATGTAAATTTAAATTCATTTTTTCACCTCTAGAAATGTGATCTGATGAGCCAGGAAAAAAGCAATTCCCTGGGGAAATAAATTATAACCAATGGACCCTTAAAGTTGTCTGTTTTCATTAAATTATATATATATATATATACAGGGGTTGAACAAAATAATTGAAACACTTGTTAAATTCAAAGAAAATTTATTTAATATGGAGTTGGTCCTCCTTTAGCCTCACATACAGCTTTAATACGTCTAGGAATGGAATCCTACAGGTTCTTGACTTCATCCAGAGGAATTTTCAGCGATTCTTCCATTAACACCTACTCTAGCTCTTTAAGACACGATGGTGGAGGATAGCAACTCCTAACTTGTCACTACAAAATGCACCACAAATGTTTAATAATATTGATATTTTGAGATTGGGGAGGCCACTCCATATGTTCTAGCTCACTTTCATGCTCTTCATACCAATTCTTAACCACTCAAGCGGTATGTATTGGAGCATTATTGTCTTGGAAGATGCAGTCACCTTTCAGAGGATAAAGTCTGGGCCATTGGATGAACATGATCACCCAAAATGTTCAGGTAATCTTTGCTGTTGATTCTACCACGCAGTGCAACTATTGGACCGAAACATCTCCATCATATAGCGGCTCAAACTATCACTGATCCACCTCCATGCATCACTGTTGGAAGAAGGAAGTCAGGGTTGTAAGCTTCTTTGGGCTGCCTCCACACATAAACTTGCCCTGAAGTTGGGAAAAGAGAAAAACTTGCTTTCATTGGTCTGCAGACCAGGCACTGTGATCTTTGCACCACTTCAACCACTTCTGAATGTTATGAGTGGAGAGAAGAGGTTTCCTTACGTCGGCTCTTCCATGATATCTAGCCTTATGGAGCTCACGACGAACAGTTTTAGTAGAAATTGGACTATTCAGATGATTATTCAACTCAGCAGTCACTTTGGCCGCAGTAGTCCGATGATTTTTCGCCACATTGCGTTTCAATGCACGTCGGTTCCTGTCAGTAAGTTTGCAAGTCCAGCCCGAATTGATATGCTTGCTTGTTTCTTTAATTGCATAATAGTTCTTGATATGGTAGCTCTTGAAAAACCAAACAGTTCAGCAACCTTAGTGATCGAGGCTCCTGCCATGCGAGCTCCAACAATTTGCCCATTTTCGAACTCAGAGAGGTCACGCATTTAGCTTAAATTTTACTAAATTCTAAAAATAAATAAGCTAAAAACAGTAAATTAGATAAGTAAACATATTTACAATCGATATAACCTGTAATTACGAAGTTTTAGTTAATGTTCTTAATATAATAGGTCTTTGAAATATAGGAGTGGAATTTGCACCTGTTCCAATTATTTTGTCCAACCCCTGTATATATATATATATATATATATATATATATATATATATATATATATAGTACAGGTAATAAATCCATTGGTATATAATCCAAGTGGATCCTAGAAATATAAAATATTAAAACTGATCCACAAAAAGAGCTCAATGTATTTATTATAAATCTATTTTAACCTATGCAAACTACATCAGTCATATTCAACCCCAGTATATAGATTGTCTTTGTGTTGGAATTAGAAACTTTGACAGTCGTTGAAAAAAATGAAACAGAATTTATCCATTTTGATGTTTCAGTCAAACGAAATGCCCAAGACAGTGGTTTGGAGGGTGGGTGGAGGTATTGCCTTAAAGGGAAGAGGCTTTATAAAATTAAACCCAGATATTAACCTTGACATTAAATTGGGGTTATATGAAAAATGAGGTGTTAATATGAAACTAAAAGAGGGCTGAAAAGGGAGTTTTATAAAAACAAAAAATGATAAATATAAAAGGTTAGGTTCCTACTTAAAAAATAATAAATTAAAAATGAGGTAGAATAAAAAAATTAAAAAGAAGTCATATTTAGATAATTTATATTAAATTTAAGAATATATTTTAAAGAAAAATTTATATTAAAGAATAAAAAATTAAAAAATATAAGATAAAATAAAATATACACTTTTCATTTTAAAGATATGTTAAATAAAGTTATATTAAAAAGAACCATACAAAGTTATATTTAAAAAACCTAAAAAACATTTCAAAAATATATAGATAAAGAGGTATAAGTGATAAAAGGAAAGAGAGTTCTTAGAACAGAGGACAATTATCAGATATAATTAATGTGGTGAAAAAATAGAAATTAGAAACAGTTTTACATTCAACATTTGCAGAGTTAGAGATTTAAAATGTAATAAAGTAAATTCTATATTATAGAAGTTTAAATTTGTTTTATGTTGATATTTTAAAACAAATTCATTCCTTTGATTTAATAGTTTGCTTTGATTATTTTCTTATTCTAATTTTTTCTTCTAAACACATCTCTAAGACTATTCCAAAATTTTAATTTCTCATGGCCTAAAAATTCAGACAACACATTAATCATGTCTTCTTCTTATTGGTGGGAAGTGAATATGGTTGGGAACCTTAATTATGCTCAATTTTACTGAATCTTATCTTGCTAATTCTGGGTTTGATTCTCCTTGGAACTATTCTTAAATTCATTTTATTATTTTAAAACATAAATTTTAACAAGTTTCATTTTTAATTTTCTTCTCAACCATTCAACCTACTCTCCTGAGAATTTTAATAATTATCATCCAATTAGTAGTGCCTCCAAATCATCATCTTGTAATTTCATGCAATTAAACTTTTAAACAGGGTCAGTGGCCTGTTACATTTACATATGTAGATAATTTCTAATGGATTAATGGATTTTTTTTATTTACCTGTGCACTCAGTTAAAAGTATTACATATATATATGTGTGTGTGTGTGTGAAGTTTTTTTGCATACTGATGCTTACATACCTGTTTAAACATTTTTCTAGTTAAATCTTAATTTTTTGGAATATCAAAGATAGTTGTTAATTCTGTAAATTAACAAGTGCTACTCTTTGCCTGCTGTATATAACTCAATGTGTAAATCAAAAATAAATAATTTCTACTTGACCAAATAAATTTTTAAAAAAACAAGTTCCAAAAGTGGAGACAATATACATAAAATATCTTCAAAGAAAAAATGTTTACCTTTTGTCTAATTTGAACAAGAGCTCTCCAAAAATCTTTTGCCTCAATTCGTTGACAGTCGTTGCATATCTGATTATTGACTGTGTATTCTACTACAAATACTTGTTGTAATACAGCATTGTTGATAATCTGTAAAGATGACAAAGTGAAAGAAAATATTAATTCATAGAATTATGATTATTTTTATTCTAATCTCACTATTAATTACAGTCAATGATGAAATTATTCATACATCCATCAATTTTGAATATTTTTATCCATTTCTCATAATCTAATGCCCATATGATGCCAGGTTTTTTTATATGTTAATAAGCACAAAATGGAATATAACACTCAATTTTCAGAACAACAGGTTAAATAGAACAAACTTGACAGGTGAATTATGCAAAATAAAAAAAGACAAAATTATTTGTACAATAGAAAATATTATCTTAAATTTGATTCACATAAGTATATTTAATTTACATAATTATTTTATCATTGAACCCTTCTAGACTATTTATTCAGTAGAATATTTGTGATAATTCCAGCAAAGAACATCACATGGTGCATAGAGTATCAGCATTGTTATTCTTACGTTAGCAACGCAATGGGGGAAGACAAAGGAGCTTAGCGTTGATGTTAGAGAATTATTAGCTTCTACAAGTTGGGAAATAGTTACAGCACTATTTCAAACCAGTTAGTTATTCTTAGATTTACAGTACAGTCCGTTATAAAGAAGTTTAAACAGTTTGGCATGACAGAGAATTTGCCAGGGCATGGAAGAAAACCCAAATTGTCACCTAGAACTGCATGAAAAGGAGTTGTTTTGAAAGACATCGCCAAAAGTTTGGATACAATGGGTATCAGCGTAAGTAGATGCACAATACAATGTTGTTTAAATAGAAATGGCTTGTATAGAAACCAACCACAACAAACCCCTCTTCACACTGTTGCTTGGTTTAATTTTGCCAAAATGTTCTTGGACAAAGAAAATTGTTTTCGTAACAAGTACTATGGAGTGATGAAACGAAAACAGGGGTTTTGGGACATAATGATGTACAGAAGATTTGGCACAAGAAATGTGAAGCTTTCCTCCCAAAGAACAGTGACAACATTAAATCATGGAGGTGGCTCGATGATGTTTTGGAGTTATTTTAGCTTCGACAATTAATTGCAATAAGAGAAATAATAAAATCTGCAAACTATATCAAAATTCTGGATTCAGTGCAAAATCTTTATCTAGGTCAGTGATTTACTTTACAGTAAGATAATGATACGTCTAAATCAGTGACTGTGTGGCTTCAGAAAAAGAAGATTACGGTTCTGCCATGACCTTCAATGAGTCCTGACTTGAATCCTATTGAAAATCTATGGCAAGAATTGGAAGTTTGAACAAATTGTTGGTCACCAAAAAACCTTTGGGAATTAGAACGCAGCAAGTTATAAAGATGAAAGACCATACTATTGACTATTAATATTGTGAAAATTGTTCAATTTTTTCTATTTTTCATACTGTGCGATTAATTTTGTTTTTTCCTATTTTGCATAATTTTCCTGTATTTAACCTATTGTTTTGAAAATTGAGTGTTATATTCCCTTTTTTTTGTGCTTTTTAACATATAAAAAAATCTGGCATCATATGGACATTAGATTCTGAGAAATGGATAAAAATATTAAAAATTGATGGGTGTACAAATAATTTCATCGTTGACTGTATAGAGGATCTGTTGAGATAAACATCATTTTTTTTTTCATGTGGAAAAAGTTTAAGGCATAATCTACAGAGCTAGGACCAAATTAGACGATGATGTTAAATATTTCTTTGGATTCACAGAGAACAGCTGGAAATGTTTTTTTCACCATAAAACGACACTGAGCAATAACAAATACAAAAACTGCACATCACTATCAAAGTATGTTTGACATTTACAAAACAACTATAAGAACCCAACTATTAGATGAGAGATAATCACAAAAGCTAAACCATAGAATGGAAAGGGATGGATGGATGGATTGTTGATTTGTTTTACCAATATATCACCCTCTGTGGGTTATTTAATGCTAAAAGTGGATTTTTATTCAGGAATATTTCAGAACATTTCAAGTGGTTGTGAGGCTTTAAAATTGTTTTCAAAATATCACAAGTTATATAGTTCAGGAGTATTTTAAAACATAAGTTATATGGTTCTACATGCTTGCTCTATTTTCTATAGAAGTTGGAAGTATTTTATTTGGGTAGTAGGTACATGTTTGAAGAGCATGTTAAGATTTTGAGCCTGGTAATAGTTGCTAGGTATTTTTTGTACTTCTTACATTCTATCGAGATATGTTTGTGAGAAATTGGTTGCAGTGAGTCCACTGAGCTGTACTTTCTGCCTTGAGCATGTGTGTGTGTGTGTGTGTGTGTGTGTGTGTGTCAAGTGTGTGTGTCCAATTCTTATTTTGTTGAGCACTGTCTTATCTGTGATCAACTAATGGCACTATATTCTCCTTTCTCAGCTGATATTCATATAGTTTGTGAATGTGTCCCAAATTGCTTGCCTTTTTCTCTTGACGTATTAATGTGTAATTTTGTTTTTATAACTATATATGGGAGTTTGATGTTGGTTATTTTTATCTTCGTTGCTTCTTTTGCCTTTCATGTCTATATTTCTAGGACTCCAGGCCAATATTATTGTTTTGTGCATTATTAAATGATGACCAGCTTCTAGGATTTTTTGAATATAGGGATGATTTGTGTTTTTCTTTAATTGCTGTTAAACTTGATAGGGAGTCTGAGAATATTATAAATTTCCTATCTTTTGAATCTTCTATCATTTTAAGTGCCATCTTTATGGCTTGTAGTTCAGCTGTATAAATGGATGCATCATTATTTGGTAGCCTGATTTGTTTGTGAATTTGCCTGTTTGTGGCTGCTGCACATACTCTATCTAGAATTTTTGATTCATCTGTGTAAAATGGTCTATAGTCACAATATTTGTCTCTTAATTCTATGTCTATGCGAGGATTGGAGATTGTCCATAGAGGTACCTTTTTTATTGTGATTGGTATAACACTATCAAGATCTTTTTTATTTGTTCTATTGCTTCTTGGATTCAAAGATCAAATGAAAGGATGATTGTTGGTTTATTTCTATAGAACTGGGTATATTGAGGTTCATGCATTTTTTTAATATGCTTGGTTATTTGGGTTAGATGGCAGTTTTAGTGCATATTGGAGGGGTAGCAATGGTTCATTGGCTTCTATATACAGACTTTACATGGGTGAAGTCCAAAAGGCTCTGAGACTTAATCTCAGTACTTGATTTTGTATAGTTTGTAGCTTTTCAAGATAGGACTTACATGCAACACTGTAAATAATGCATCCATAGTCTAATTTTGATCTATGTGACCTACATATTCTGAGCATTACTTTTTGGTCGGCACCCCAGTTCAGTTTTAATATTACCTTTAGAAGCTTCAAAGCTTTTGGCATTTTTGCTTAAGGTAATCAGTGTCTGCCTTGAAGTTAAGTTTGCTATCTAGTATGATTCCTAGATATTTTATTTCTTGGACTATGGGAATTATGTGTCCATTCAATTTTAATTCTGGATCATGGTGAGAGACTTGTTTTTTGCAGAAATGCAAACAGTTTTTGTTTTGGAGAAACTGAATCTATTTTCATTTGTCCATTTTTCTATCTTTTTTAAACATATTTGTATATATCTTTCAAGGGAAGGCATGTTTGGTGATGAGTATGATATTGAGAAATCATCTATATAGAGGCATTTTTCACTTCCTGTATTAATGGTTTTAATAATACTATTTATTTTGAGAATAAATAGTGTAACTGATGAAATGCTACACTGAGGTACACCTGCTTCCTGTTCATATGTGTCTGATATTGTGTTACCATTTTGTACTCTAAATGTTCGGTTTGACAGGAAATTTTGGATGAATATAGCCCTTCTTTTATTGCCATCTGGTGCATGTCTTTTAAGATACCATACTTCCATGTGATGTCATAGACCTTTTCAATATCAAAGAATATTGACACCATATGGTGACGTCAAACTAGGCCATCATGAATAAAAGATTCTAGCTATACAATTTGATCACTGGTTCCTTGGTTTTTCCAGAATCCACTTTGGTAACTAGATATTGTTTCTCTCCAAGTACCACATTAGTCAAGAATTTACCATTCCCTCCATCGTTTTGCAAATGCAATTTGTTAGCGAGATGGGTTGATAGTTTGTTAGGTTGGAATGGTCTTTGCCAGGTTTAAGAATTGGAGTGATGATAGACTCTAGAAATAATTCTAGAAATTTCTCTGAAAACCATATATCATTGAGGATTTTGAGTAGTATTAAGATTCTTCTGGCAGGTGTTTTAAAAATTTGTAATGGATTTCATCTGGGCCAGTTGCTTACTGTTTTTACTTTTGCTTATGGAGTCTTTTAGTTCTGTCATAGTAAAGAGAATATTGTATTCTTCTTTATTGTTTGAAATGAAGACAAGATTTTCTTGTTCCATAATATTTTTATATTTGGGAGTGTAATGATTTGTTGAGGAATTTCTTTGAAATTCTGTTTCTATTAGGTTAGCTATTTCTTTTTTTGCAGAGCATTTATCTCCATTTTTTTTTTTTTGGTTAAATGAACTGCTGCAGTTTGTGATGTTTTTCCATTAATTTTCCTTATTATTTGCCATGTTTTATTTATTGGGGTTTTGTTGTTTAATTTGAAGATGTAGTTTTTCCAAGTTTCTCTTTTTGATTTTTATTATATAGTGTGCTTTTGCTCAAGCTTGCTTGTAGTTTTCTAAGTTGATTGTGGTTGGGTTGGGTAAGAATATCTTTAACATTTTTTTACCCATTTTAACTGCTTCTTTGCATTCTGCATATATATATCCGATGCATTGAAATGCACTGAAACCAAGTTGCATCTTTGTAGGGAGTAAAATGGTTTT
>OZ038487.1:75391396-75461396 GCA_964036315.1 Acanthosepion esculentum | reverse complement strand
CAGGATCCAAAATGGAAATTCTTCTTATATTCCTTTTGATCTTTCTTGTTGTTTTGACTGCATTATTGGATAACCAGACAGCTGCAGTGGGCTGCCAAGACTCTGTGTGAGCAAGCAATGTTTAGGGCTCCTTTTATCGCCCCCTCCACATAATAGAGAAAGCAGTGCAAATCTTAAATAGGGCTGCTGGAGAACACAGACATCACAATTGCTTATGGGTTTGTGAAAGAACGGCCGTCACCCATCGGTTTGCCACTGTGTAGAGCTCCAGCTAGAGCCTTCCAGTAATATCCTTTACCTGACCCCATCACCTTCACTCTCTTGCCAGTGGACTTTGCAAGTGAACTGTGTGGATAAGAATGTACAAATCAAGGTAAACTGCCAGAAAACCCACACAAGTGATTTGATTAAAGTGGTGAAGGCTTGTGCAGAACCATCCACACTTTTCGGAACTATTGATACACTCAGTTGGTGCAAATAAATGTCACAGATGAAGCAGACAATATACCTCAGGCTTTTCGTGTAAGAGTTTTCCATCTCCTAGACCAGTTGTGTTCTATAACACTAAAGAGCTTGGTCAGCCCTGGTAGGCATTATTTGCCCATAGCTGGGAACCTAACAGGTGCTACCACCCCGGGTCACGGCGGACCTGGGAACAAGAGCAATTAAAAGGTGGTTCCATGCTCCTCAAATCCTCCAATCTCCCGATGAGAAAGCTTGTTGCTGGATGTAGTTTATCTTCATACCCAGGACATGAATATAACTAATGATAGATTAAAAAAAAGAATTGTCGATAATGAGCCACTACTCAATGATAAACAAAATAAGCATTAAAAAAATGCTTTCCACAAATTCCAAAAATTGCAACCACTTACATAAAAACAACAAATAAATAAATGTTACACTTAGATATAAATAAATTAAAACTATTCATGCCACTATATAATTAGTCTAACAAATAAAATACATTAAATGTTCTTATAACTCTCATGTTATTTTGAATAAATATTATTTGCTCTACTCAGTATTGAGCACTCTTTATTGCATCTGTACCAACCCTGTACTCGTGTGTGTGTGTGTATTAGACTGCCAACCTCAGATTGAAGTGGCTGTGCCATTTACTTATTTATTTACTTACATGTATAGGATATTAGCCCTAGTTCTACATACATCCCGCCCAGGCTCATAGCGCACTGGAGAGGACACTCCAGGCGCTACTCCATCATCTCCCGAGACGGACGGATGCTGCTGCCGCTGATAGGATATTATGGTTATTTTTCCTTTTCATAATTTTCTTGTCTCGTCATATTCTCTTATTAGTCCTTTTCTTTGTTTTCTTTATCTTAAGGTTCTAAGTGTCAAAAGATTATGTAGCAATGTTATATTCTGTGTCAGAGACAACTCATCTTTAGTTTAAGCTTCAGGCATATTCTGGAGTTTTCTAAAATTTATTGAAAATATATGTGTATCATTATTTTTTATTTATTTTCTGTTTATATATCAGATTTTTTATTTATTGTTTAAATAAATTGTTTTTTAATCAATGCTTAAATGGCAAAGTGTATATATATATAAGAACTTACATAAAATATATAGACAACACTTATCTATATTATTTAATGAAACATGTATGAATATATATATATATATATATATATATATACCGTTGTGGCCTGTTAGGGGCCTGAAAGAAAGACATGCAAAGAAGAAGGTAGGTTGAACAATTGTATTGAAATAACAGAACATATATACAAAATAAGAGTGTTATTAGTCAGCAGATAGAAGTGTCTGTCTGAACTGTCAGGTTACACTGCGTCCCAACTGCTTGCTTAAGAAGTCTTGCAGGTTAGTATTTATGAAGGAGGAAGAGATCATTCTAATATAGATAGTTCACTATAATATATATAGATATAATTTTTTGGCCAATGTAATATATATATTTTGTTTTTTATTTTGATTTATTGTTATTTTGAGCAGAAAATGTTAAATTAGCTATTTTATAAATGGGATTTGTTAACAAAATTGAAGTATGATTCAGCATTTTTAAATTTTATTAATATTTTAATTTTCAGTAAAGATTTAGTTTAAGAACCAGGCTATTATGTAATTTAACCTGCTTTGACATGATATGAATTTTGTTTCTTTTGCAAATTTTGCATTTTTCAGAAAATTAAATTTTAAAGTCAAAATAAATAAACTGTTTTTAAAGTTGTGTTCAATTTTAAATGTATAACTGAACTCTTTCTTTGTATTACATTTTATATTGTATTCTAAATAATACTGGTTTACTATTTTCATGAATGACAAAGTTTAGTCATCAGTTCCAGCCAATTTAGCACATTCATCAATAAAATTTACTATTGGGAAATTATTTATGTACTTTTTTGCTCAATTTAGATGTTTCTCTTTGTGATATTTACTTAAAGATGATAGTTTAGTTTCTTTCATGTCTTTCAGCAATATTCTTAATATATCTCTGTTTATATTACAGTAGCTTCAAATATTTTCTAGCTGTGCAATCCACTTTTTTGCTTAATGACTTTTTCAAAACTCTTTGTGACACTGTTAAACAGTTATTTTTTCTTATCAATATTTTTTGTTTTATTATCTCTGTTCAACTTTCTTTGCAATTTCCAACTTAGTGTTTCCTTCACTCAGTAGTTTTAAAATATCTTACTTTTGACAATATATTTTCTTTACAATCCTTGGCAATTTTTATATAGTGGAAATTAAAAAATACATATCAACAACTATACTATCATATTTATTTACAATGAGAGGAACAAAAAACCTTCAAGCTCTATAATAAATTTCACATTAGGAAATAAGTTATTACAAATACTTCTAAAACAAGTAAGCCTAAATAGCATTATATTTACCACATAAATATAAGTATATCCTGAACAGTTTATCAATTTTATTGTATAAACTTTGATTTACATAACAGAATTTGACAGTATAAGTTTTAAATTTGTGTCTAAATATGGTTATTTGAAAAGATAAAATAAAATATTAATGGCATTTTAACCATAAACCCTAAGTAAAAAAGTGCAATTAGATGTTTCCAAAGTACAAGATATTTTTAATTATCTTTGTGAAACATTATCAAAGTAATTTTGAGATAGCAATATTCATGTGTAGAATCTATGTCAGTCAGTTACGTGCCATGTATGATACACACTTAAGTGATAATGTATCTTTCAATACATGACTGATGAGGCAGATTTTTTCCCTGCAGTAGGCTGCCATTCTTTTTGCAGTAGACCAGTTGCCATCAAAGGCTATAGAACCCGGTGTGTCCTGCTATTTAGCAATAGCTGGGGGGAGAAGAAGAGGATTCATACCTTTAGAATCTATGATAGAAGGCAAATAATCATCTTTTTAAATAGCAAAATATTTGGCACTACTGAATTTTGCAACAAATTTTGTTTTACTGGTTTAAAAAATAATTTCCTCAATTAATAAAGGTATTATTAATTATTAAAAAAAAAAAAATTGAAATACATTGAAAAAAAAAAATTTGGATGGCAACCTTCACATGTAAAACCATGTTTGTATAAAATTTCATAAAGAAATAAGGCTCATATTCTAGCAAAGTAAGTTAAAGAAGAATGGCTAAACAAAAAATGTGCAGAAATAGAAAGATTGATGTGACACTATTTAGCTATGGTAATTGGCTAACTAATTAACCATAGAAATTAAAACAGAAAATAGACATTCTTAAAGCGAAAAAGAGCTATCCCGAAAGATAGACCGATCGATGTTAAAAAGATTTATTTTATTTATGAAAAAAATACTTTTCACAAAAGACAGTAAACCTGTGGAAAAAGCCTTGTGTGAGGTCTTCTCAAGTTGATTTATGTCTCGCCAAGGGAGATAGAAAGAAAGGTAAATATGAAGATATCAGCCAAACCACATGCCGGTCAGAAAAATTTCAGATTGAGATGATCACAGATACAGGACAGGGAGAATCAATGTTAATTATCTTTTCAAGATATCATTTTTTTTTTCTTGGCCACCACGAAAGAGAAGCAATGTAGCAGTTATAAAATTTTGGCATTGTCTCGACATAGGTGAGAGGATTGTTATTATTTACCTTATCAATGTGTCGCTTCAGACGCTGAGCCGGCGAATAGCGATATGGCATTTGTAAAATTTGGGCATTAGACAGAAAATAGAGTGGAGAATTGAGATTTGGCAAGATAAAAGAATTTAATTTCTCAACAAGCCAAAGATTCCATTATAAGGCTAACTTCAAGAAGGGACCAGATGGCAAACTTTGACAATGATTGATGGAGTCGGTAAAGAGTGCTGGCTAAGTGAATTCTGGGTGGCCAAAAGATAAGTTTGGCAATATGGAATTCATAAAAATTTTGGCCGATGGGAAAAAGGAGAATTTTGTAAACAAAAATTCTAGATTATAATTTTAAGGAGGCCAGCTTAGCCACATCTACACGGCTGGGATGCCATTGGTCAAGTGGTAGCAATGGTGATAGGTGGAGGTAAATGCATGAGAAAGACGGAGTAGTTATTAACTTCCACTGAAGGGATTGGTATGAGATATCAATATGAGAGAGAAAGAGTCTAGGAGGATAACTTTTCCTCCGACCTTCCCTCACAGATGACAGAGAACCCCCCGAAATGGAAAGTGATTAATTTTCCAAAAATGGGAAGTAATCAATTTTCCTGGCCTGACAACAAAGAGATTTCTTGTTAGAAATTGAGATTACTGAGAACCCCAGGCCGTGTCTGGCCCTACACCGAGTTTTGGTCGGTACCCATATAAACAAACGTCCTGTGGTCATTTAGAGAGTTACAGCTGAGCTAGTTTCGGAGTTAGAGTCAGAGCTTAACCAGTGTTGCCTCACAGAAGCTGACTGAAAGATTCCACGACCTCCAACTTCGCCTATCCTACCAATAGCAAGTTATGCTGACGAACGAAGCCAAGCCAACACCTAAGAACCAAATCAGTTGACTTGAGATACCAACTTGCTTGAAACATAGAAGTGTCACATTTTGTAGAAAACGGGCTGGGAGAAAAACACACTCCTGTATATAACGGAAGAATAAAGTTAATTTGTTATTTCTTAACATACTTGAACCTCTTAGGTTTTTCTTTTATTTATTTCTTTTTCTTTGCGTTTGTGCGATACCATCTTCGGTCTGGACTCAGCTTACACTATGGCCCGACGCCTGATTGATATTGTCTACCTAAGATTAAAGCCACAACGTGGGTAGATTAGATTTGAGATTGAAGCAGTTACTCCAGTAACCAGACATTGCAAGTTAGCTGGGAACAATAGAGTTGGTGTTGAACCGGTAAAGCTGGTGAAGCCGTTAACATTGATGACCAAAATTCGACCCTGGATGGGCCAGTGCCCCATATTGGTATCCTGACCAGGGAATTTCGTTGAGTAGCGATGACCACCGATTGACCGGGACACAGGCTGGTGGCAGCGACAAAGAGTCAACCCCAAAATGCTGGTAGAAGAAACATTACAGCTTCGTGCTGCAACTGAGAGTTGGCCACAGGCTGACGGCTTGGTGTCACATTGTGCATGTCTCTTTTGTTGGTAGTACTCAAACAAATAAAGCCACTAAGAGGACAGAAGACATGCTCATCCACAGGCTGCCTAAAATCAAAGAATGGAATGCTCAGAAAAGGAAAAATCCTTCAATGCTGGAGTGTGTATATTCAAGAACTCTTCCACAATGAAAGGGAACAACCAGCAATACACAAAACTACCAATGGGCCTGGAACACTGAAAACAAAGTAAAAGCTGCACTGGCCAAAATGAAAAGAAACAAGGCAGCAGGGCTAGACGGAATTGTGACGGATATGCTGACAGCCTTAGATGACTTTGGCATATACAAGATCACTGAAATAACAAATGAAATCAACAACAGTGGGAATATACCGGATGACCTCAGCAGATCTATCTTCATAACTATGTCTAAGAAACCAGGCATGAACGAATACAATTCCACTGAACAATAAGCCTAATGAGCCATGTGACAAAACTCATCATCCATATTCTGATGAAAAGAGTGTGCAGCAGAATCAGGCCAGACAAGATCAGTGCATGTTCGTTAAAAATATCAGAACAAGGAACATGATATCCATGCTCAGAATGTTATCAGAAACAGCAATACAAAGGCAGAAGTATGTGTACCTATGTTTCATAGACTATGCAAAAGGCCTTCAACAAAGTACACCACAAGGATCTGATGGAAGTGCTCAGCAACCTTGATATATTTAGGAAAGATATCAAAATAATCAAGAACCTATATTGGCAGGAAACAGCATACATGTGCATAGGGAACAAGGGAAAAATAGAAAGGACCGTAAGGCAAGGATGTATATTCTCAACTGATCTGTTCAACCTATAGAGCCAGGCAATTCTGAGAGAATTGGAAAACCCTACTGGGATTTAGCATTGGCGGCCACAATCTTAACAACATAAGATACACAGATGACAAGAAATAATAGAAGACACGGAAAAGAAGAGACTGAGAAAAAGGGACTAAGCATAAATTACAAGAAGACAGAATACATGGTCATCAGTAAAAGGATGAGCCCGAAATGTGATTTGCAGGTTGGGGATGCTAGAAACAAGCAGATGTGGAAGTTTAAATATCAGGGAAGTGTTTTGACATAGGACGGTAAATGCGACACTGAGATCCGTAGACATATTGGGATGACCAAAGACGCATTCCAAAAGCTGGGCAGAGTATTGCGAGACAAAGAAAAGAATACTGAGCTGTTATGTGACATCTGTCCTTTACAGCAGCGAATGTTGGATAATTTCCTTAAAGATGAAGAAAAGACTTGAAGTGACGGTGATGTGGTTCTACAGAAGGATGCTAAGGATATCATGGACTGAGCGTGTGAGCAACGATGAGGTCTTAGAAAGGATGCAAACAAGAGGCTTATAAACATCAGGAAGAGGCAGCCAAAGTTTCTGGGACACATAATGAGGAAGGAGAGCCTGGATAATCTGATACTCACAGGTTGAATAGAGGGAAAGCGAGACAAGGGAAAACAACACGTGACATACCTGGCAGGCTTAAGCAAGTGGAGGACAGAATGTCATCTAGGGGAGGAAGCAGAGGGAAGGATCTTATTGAGAGCTGGAAGAATAGAGGGAGGTGGAGAGCCATGATCACCTATATTCTGAAAGGACATGTCACATAAAAAGTAAGAAGAAAAGTTAAACTATATGGTGGCGGGAGATACATTTTCCTACAAAAAACACTGGTCTGCTAAACTGTATCTTATCCAAATTTCTAATCTCACAAGTGTATTAATTTATTATTTCCATTATCTTTAAAAATCTTATCACCCATTTTCTAGTATAATTTTTAAACAAAATAAAAAAATTGCACAAACTCTTTAAAAATATTTATCTTTCACAGTTAACATCTTTTTTATCAGTCTGTTTTCATATCATCTCAGGTGATATTATTTAATGTACCAAGTTTTTTTTTTCAGATGCTATATTTAACATATTATCAACCCTTATATAGAATTAATTTGATAAATCATTTAAATTATAGAGTTTGGTAATGTCTTGAAAAGAAACTGCTATAAAAATTAATATAGATATATGAGGAGAGTGATGAAAAGTTCTTAGCCACTTCTCAATATTTAGCTAAAATGGCCAAATATCCAAATTTTTTTAATCTCTTGTTGGCTAGGCTGAGAACTTTTTGGTAACTTCTTATAAAAACAATGAGGATATTATTATGAGCAACTTACAAAAGAAGTCTTCTGTTGTAAACTCTTGCAATATTTGGTGTTATATTAAAAAAACTGAAAACCAAAAGAATCAAAGCTATTAGACAGAAACTGGATAATAATGACATTATAATCATTAAGCAGATCCTAGAGAGATAGATGAATAGTCAGTGATGACATCACATGTGAGTACATGTGTGTGTTTCTACATTCCAAGAAGATACTGAATCAGAAATTGATACACTATCATTGAAAACCTAAAGCAACTGAGTCATTTCTTTAGCATGCAGAAGCAAAAGATCCATTGTTCAAACTGACTAATTCTTTAACCTCTCCACCACCAATCAAGTAATATAGTTTTTAGACATAATTATATGTTTTTTTATGTTAAAAGATATTATATCTAAATGCTTTATTCTAAAATTAATACAGCTGATGTTAAGGCTATTGCAAGGGTCTCTTGGGCCCCTGAATATATGATACACCCCCCACCACCACTCCAAATCTATAATACAGTGCCTACCCAACTCTAATACATCTCAGTTTTCATTCGGTATTATTCATATGAAATACAAATTTTATTGTAACCTAATTATGTACAATAATGGATCATATGCAATATAGGTGAACAATTCAACTAGAAAAATTCAAAATAAATACCATGTATCTAAATACAAATTAGAGACCTGTCATAATAGATCATTCCATCTGAAATAAATCAACAATGTTTTGCAGCAATTTTTAACATTAACTTGAGATTTTTATTGTTAAAAAGTTGAATAATTTTAATACATTCAACATTATGGATAAAAATAATGGAATTTATATAGCATTTTTTTCAATGAACGAAACAAATTCACGGATTCGGATAAAAAAAAAAATTAATCCTTAAATAGTCAGTTGTGCTTAGTTTAATTTGTAACATATATAAATGTAGGTAGAAAAAAGTAATTGTTGATAAGATAGCAAAGGTCCCAAAGAACTGTCCCCAATCAAGCTCCATCCCATGGTCAGGGGTTTGTAGATAGTATGCACCAGCCCTGACTGATGTACATAGCCAAGATTTTTATAAGAATAGAAAATGATAATTACTTTAAAATATACTAACATTCAATAACCTAAGTTTAAAACATAATTTCTTTACATTTGAGATAATTATACGTATATTTTGTATTTAGAGTCATTCAATATTAAAAGGTATTTTATTACACTTGCAAAAATAATAGTTCATTTTTGGAACTTAATGACTGGACTCATGAATACTGACAAAAGTTGTGAATACAAGAACCATATAATGAGGCTGCATTTGGTATTCCTACATAGTTACAAACCCAACAAGGTCTGGTGGTAATGTAAAGTACCTTGAGGTGCCCTGCATTAGTGATAATGATGTTTTGGCCTCTTAACTATACCAGACTTCAAAAAACTTTGTTTTTGGCAGCAGCAGGTCTATGCAATTATATGCAAATATATAAAGCATTTTAAAAATATATTTGCACATAATTTTTTTCCCTCTTGCCAAAATTTTATCTTTTTTCTCTTTATCTTATATTTCACTATGTAAAATAATATAATTACCAAATGTGATTAGTTAAAAATTCTGTCTAATTTTATATTTCAAATTATCTTACACACTATCATTTGTATATAACACTGTAAGTACATTTATGATATCCAAAGCAAATTAGTGTCAATTCAATATAACTATTTTGAAAAACAATTTTACAAAAAAAAATGATCAAAGTTACTAGAAAGGATGGGGAAGTAACTCAAATTATAATGATGATAACAATTTATTCATTGTAACCTGTAACATAATTTTCAATAATCATTTGTAATGATCCCGAAATACCTGTTGCACTTACCAGGTATATCTAATTTCAGTTTGAGCTATCCAAAAAGAGATCTAGGGATACATTTTTTATATAAAACATTCTGACTTGACTATATGAAAAATATGAACTTTTCAAAGAAAAAATTGTGCTTAATATTGTTCAAATTGAAAAAAATCAACAAAAAAAATCAACAAAAATGTCATCAGTGATTAAAAAAAACTGTAGCAAACAAAACATTTCTATATAAACTGTATGCAAAAATAAATAAATCAAAAGAATGAAAGGCTTGATATTAGCTATATATTGATATATTTGTTACTGTCCATATAACAGTCAACAAACCAAATTTCTCAGTATGTTTTTGTTCTTCAAGGAAAATTTGATGGACTAATTGTTGTGTTGTGTATAATGCTAAGTAAGCGTTATTGCCTTGTTCTAGATGGTGTCAGTTTATAAATATGAGCTACCTGCTCATATGCAAATTATACTAATTTGCATATCACTACATCTCCCTATAACGGAGGGGCCTTATGCCGCGAGTACTTCTTGTACTTCTTCTTGTGCCCTCCTGAACATCTTCCCCTATCTCTCTCCTTTCCCGTGGAGATCTAGATCTATCACGTCTATGATCGAACTGTTCCTCTTGCATGCTCTGGTCTTCTTCTTCTAACTCGTCCCATTCTACTTCTTCCTCTGCAGTTTCACTCTGCAATAACTCTTCTGTTACATCAATAATGGGCATCTCTGAAGGCATTTCCTCATCCGATTCTTCTCCTTGGGATCTTATTTGGTCAGCATGAACTAGAACACTGTTCCCATTTTCTTTATTTAATATTGCAGTATTATGTCCTTTCTGCATAATAAATTCGGCTGACTCGGGTTGCATATTCCTATTTCTTTTGTACCACATCTTTTGATTTGTGGCATATGACATAGTCAAAGGGGATCTTAATTGTCTGCCCATTAAGGCAGATGGACTTTCCGGCCTGCCCGCATGCGGAATTGTTCTGTAACTTAATAATAGTCTTGGTAGGAAAGCATCGATTTCCTCCTTCTGTTGCAAGCATGCTTTTATGCCCTTCTTTACCGTCTGGACCATCCTTTCCGCTGTCCCATTACTTTGAGGGTGGTAGGGAGGGGTCTTGTAAGGTCTACATCCTATTTTTCTTAGCCATTCATGCAAATCAACATCCGCAAATTCTGGTGCGTTATCGGTCACCAATGTTCTCAGTATCCCATTTCTCAAAAATATTACTCTTAATATTTGTTTTACGGTGGCACTTTTTTTATCAGGTACTCTCACCACTTCAGGCCAACCTGAATATGCGTCTACTAATATTAATAATAATCCTATCCCATTGACATAGGCATGGTCCATGTGTACTCTGCTCCATGGTTCTACTCGGGGCCACACATGTATTTTCTTTTGCTTGAAATTCCGGAGTTCTGCGCATTTTTTGCATCTTTTTATGTAGTCTTCTACGTCTCTTGAGTACCCCGGCCACCACGCTTCCAATTTTAATCTTCTTTGCGTAGCTGCCACTCCACAATGTACGTCATCGTGTACACTTTTTATAACCTGTCTCCTCTGTGTTTCTGGGGGAACTACCAAGTCTCCATTACATATTACCCCGTTTTCTATCGTCATTCTATGTCTGATTTCTTTGAATGGTCTTTCAGCCATTGAACAATTTCCCCAACGATTCTGTTTTATCCTCGACATTATTCTATTTAACACTGGGTCATTTGTAGTTTCAGTAGCCATTTTATCTACAGATATTACATCGGTTTCTACAAGGTGCAAGAATGTGTCTTCAAATTCCTCGTCATTTTTGTCCTTCTCCTCTCTATAAAACCTCAATCTAGATAAGGCATCAACGTGCGGTATCGTATTCCCTTTAACATATTCAATGTCAAAGTTGAATGCCATCAGTCTAATCGCCCAACGTAATATTCTGGACATTGTAACTTTCGGTAGTTCTTTTCTTGGGTTGAAAATAAATTCCAGTGGTCTGTGATCACTTTTCAACAAGAATTTTTTTCCCATCAAAAACTGTCTTGCACTATCCGTTGTCCACACTATGGCTAGTGCCTCCCTTTCTATATTCGAATAATTGTGTTCAGTTGTTGTTAATCTCCTTGATAAGTACATTATGGGATGCCCCTCTTGTGACAAAATACCAGATATGGACTGCTCACTAGCGTCAGTAGTTAGAGTTATGTCCTTCTTAGGGTCAAAAATTTGTACTATTGGCTTTTTTGCCAGAATTTGTTTTAAGTTTTCAAAGGCTTTCTGTTGGTGTTCTAACCAAATGAATTCCACATTTTTTTTCTTAACTTCACAAATGGTTCTGTCAACTCATTATATTTTGGTACGTATTTTCTATAAAAATTTACCAAACCTAAGAAGGACTCCAACTCTTTTTTATTTTTTGGTGTAGCCACTTTTAGAATTTTCTCTATTAGTACTTTATCTGGAGAGATCCCTTCCTTTGATATTGAGTAACCCAAAAATGATATTTCATTACTGTTGGTTACACACTTTTTTGTATTTATTGTCATACCAGCGTCTCTTAGCCGGTTCAGTATATTTTCAGTTTTTTTCTTTAAATCATCTTCATTTAAATCTCCAACACATATATCATCTTGATAACAGATGGCATTTTCAACATTTCCTATTACTTTTTCAATAGCTTTTTGAAAAATTGCACTTGCCGTTTTTATGCCATACGGCATCCTTTTCCACCTTAACAGGCCTATAGGTGTGTTTATGGTCGTCACTTCTTTAAAATTTTCATCTATCGGTATTTGGTGGTAAGCTGATTTTAGGTCTATCTTTGAAAATACTTTCATTCCAGCAAGTTTATGTAAAGCTACTTCCCCATTCGGAATAGGGTACGAGTCGGCGCAGACTTTATGGTTCACCCCTATTTTATAATATATTTTATATCTCCACAAATTCTCAAGTCACCATCTTTTTTTTTCAATACCACAATTGGTGATGCCCATTTACTTCCTCCTGGAGGGGCCGGTTCTACTAAGTCTTCCTTTATTAACTTTCGCAATTTAGCTATTACCAACGGTAACAAATGCACTGGTATTTTTCTCGCTTCGTAGTAGGAGGGGGAAACATTTTCTTTTAATTTCAGGCTAGCTTCATAATTTTTTAATTTTCCTGTTTTTTCAATTTCTATCTCATTAATCAACTTTGTTGAATTTATTTTTAATACGTCATTCCCCAGTAGTCCATGCGTTTTTCGGCAATTTGTAACTATAATGGGTACTATTTCATATTTTTCTTTTAGTTCTATTGAACCTTCAAAGTAACCCATAATTGGTATAATTGAGCCATCAAACTGACGTAATTGTACGTTGCTTTTTTTAAAAAACGGTTTTCCCATTTTTTCCCACAAATTTCTGGGTACTATCCTGACTTCACTACCTGTGTCGATTTGCATTTCAACAACACAGTTGTTGATTTTCATTTTTATATCTCTGTTCTTAGATCCATTATTTTGTATATTATCATTTTTTACATTAAAAATCTGTCTATTTTCATCCTCTATTCTTTCCACATTTTTCGTTTTACATACTTTTTTGAAGTGATTTTTTTTTAAACACTTTGAACATGTTTTTCCATAGGCTGGGCATTTTTCTTTTTTCATTTCATGAATTTTTCCACAGTACGTACAATTTTTTCTTTTTGTTTGTACCGTATATGTTTCGGCCATTACTTCTTCGTAGGATTTATTTTTATTTTGGTTGTAGGTATGTATTAATTCCTGCTGTTGTATAAATTCTAGACACATATTCAAGGGCATGTTTGTAAGTTGTAACTGTTCCATTAACTTGTATCTATGTGCTGAATTATGCATACCTTCAATTAATCTTAGTTGGATTAATTCTTCTTCCGTTGTCTGCTCTCCTATTCCTAGTTTTTCAAATTCACAGTATTTACTCGCACTTCTTAACCGGTGTAAATATTTTACTATCGGTTCATCCACTTCCTGCTTCATTGCCATAAACTTGGTCCTTTCTGCAATCACCAGTCTTTTCTTTGGCCTCATGTTTCCCTTGATAACCTGGCTTATTTCTTCGAAAGTCATTTCTTCTAGTTCTTGAGGGTACACCATTGTAGCAACCTTTATAATCGCTTCACAACCAGCGGTAGCCATGAACAAGTCGGTGATTTCATTTTCCCCTCCTCTGTTTTTGTTGTCTTTCAACTTTTTACATCTCGCATTAGCAGCGAAGCAACAAATCCACGTATCTACGTATTCTGGGTCTTCAAGGACCAAAGAGGATCCTATCAGCGACGCCATTGTTGTGTTGTGTATAATGCTAAGTAAGCATTATTGCCTTGTTCTAGACGGTGTCAGTTTATAAATATGAGCTACCTGCTCATATGCAAATTATACTAATTTGCATATCACTACACTAATAGTTGATGGGTTTTCTCTTAAGGAATTCAGTCAGTGATTAGTAAATAATGAAGTAATTCAATCAGTGAATACAAGCCACAGTAATCTGCTAATTTAGTTAGAAAGGCTAAATGAATAAAACAGAGAAAACTTATATTTTCAATTCTAGAACAAAAATTATTTAATTAAGAATGTATTAAGTCAAATAAATATAAGATAGTAAGCAGTTAATTATTTACTTTATGTAATGACAAGTTTGAACTATTGTGAAATTGGAAAGAACATAAATACATGGAAAAAAAATTTTGAAAAATTATTTTTTTATCTCTCATTCAGATAAAATATATTGTGGCCTATTTCTCTACAAGCACATGAAAGAATATTAAAAAAACAATTAATATATTTTAAGAAAAATAGAAATAGTTGCTTTTTTTATTAAATATAATTCTCTATACCTGTTGCTTGATATGAAATGATTACAGTTGACTATTTTTAAGAAGTTGTCAGTTAACCATTTCAATTTTTTTTTTGCAAGCAGGGATATTTCTTGTGTCTCTTCTTTCTTTCTTGAGGAAGAGAGCACTACTATAAATTTTAATTATCCTTGATAAAAATACTGGATAAAATAGAATAGTATGAATTGAATAGCAATATATATAAGATTTGTATACAGTTTGTTGCTTATGCTACATTTTTAGATATTAAATATTTTACTGATGATGTGCAAAAGTCTACAAGTAGAATGGAAATATCTGGAGAGGCTGTCTTTGAAAGCTTTTTGGCAAAGTGGGCAATAGTCAGCTTTGTAGCTGTGTTCATAGTTAATATTATTAAGTGTTGGCTTTCTCTTTTTTATTATTAAGACTTCCATTATTTTTAATCTTTTTTTTTACAGGTGGATGAGGTTATTATGTTTGTATTGTCTACTAGTATGTTTCAGATGGAGTCTGGTATATATATATATATATATATATATATATATATATATATATATATATATATATATATGTGTGTGTGTGTGTGTGTGTGTGTGTGTACACACACACACACAGGCATCCTTCAATTAATACATTAAAATTTTTATATACGAAAATTCAATTAGTGCATGCACCTGAGTTCTTGTTACAATACTGACTGAAATTATTGTCATAGTGTTAGTTCCTTTACTTTCTAAAGAACAAAATTTAAAATATTGTTGCATTTGAGCCCACCTTTCAGACAGAGACAGATGGATGAAAACACAAAAATAATTTTCTACAATTTACAACCAAATAAAATATGCTGTCTAAAAGTAATAGCACAAGAAAAGTATAAATAGGCAAATTATAACTTTTTCATGTATAAATGATGAATATTAATAAATATGGAGAATCTAGATTGGTGATTTACATCATGCTATATATATTCACATCATTGTGTAAAGAATTGCTTTGGCAGTAGGAGTTCCTTTGTGGTGAAAACACTATCACCATCCAAACAATCAACCACCAGTAATGAAGTAGGTTATAACTTTCTTGAATTTGTTTCAACAAATTTGAATCAACCATTGACAGCCAAGCATGAGGAAGAAGTTGCTATAAATTCTTTTTCTCTGGTAAGTGTAGGCAGTTCACTTTTGGACTGCAGAAGACTCTTTGTGTCATGTAATGTCATTGTTGTTGCATTTAATGGCTCTTTTTTTTTTGTGCTTGTACTATTTTTTATTTGAACTAAAAAATTGTTTTAGGACTTAAAAAAGAAGCATTAGTCAATACAATTTACAATGAAGAACTGGGTAAAACTAAGAAGGCTTTGTTTCAATCACCAGAAAAAATACAAATCATAAATAACCATAAAACCAGGAAATATCTAAAAATAAAGAAAAAGAAAAGTCATAAAAAGAAAAAGAAAGACCAGAAATTTAAAAAGGACAAGAGAGGTAACCAATGAAAACAAGTGAAGACAACTTCTTATACACAGAATTTCCTTGCTTATGTGTCAGAATTTGTGTGGTCTTTTTCTTTTTATGTGCCCTGTCCTTTCAGGACATAGGCGGACATGGCTCTCCACTTCTCACTATCCCTTGTAGTTCTCAATAAGTTTTGTTCCTTCTGCCACCTCCCCGAGACCACATTCTGTCATCCACTTGCTTAAGCCCGCCAGGTATGTTATGCATTGTTTTCCCTTGTCTCTCTTTCCCTCTATTTGACCTGTGAGTATCAGATTCTCCAGTCCTTCCTTTCTCATTACGTGTCCCAGAAACTTCAGCTGCCTCTTCCTGATGTTAAGTATAAGCCTCCTCCTTGTTTGCATCCTCTACAAGACCTCATTGTTGCTCACATGCTTGGTCCATGATATCCTTCTGTAGAACCATATATCCATTGCCTAGAATCTCTTCTTCATCTTTGAGGAGACCGTCTAACATTCACTACCATAAAGAAGGACAGATGTCACATAACAGCACAGTAGTGTTTTCTTTGGTAACAAAGAAATCCTCCTGTCTCATAATACTCTGCTCAGCTTTTGGAATGTGTCCTTGGCAATCCCAATACATCTACGAATCTCAGTGTCGCACTTACCATGCTATGTCAAAACACTTCCCAGATATTTAAACTTCCGCACCTGCTTGATTTTAGTGTCCCCAACCTGCAAATCGCATTTCGGGCTCATCCTTTTACTAATGACCATGCATTCTGTCTTCTTGTAGTTTATGCTTAATCCCTTCTTCTCACTCTCCTTCGCTACCTTCTGTAGGAGGTTTTGTTATTTTCTTTTCTGTGTCTGCTATCAGCACTGTGTCATCGGTGTATCTTATGTTGTTAAGATTGTGGTCGCTAATGCTGAATCCTGGTAGGATTTCCAATTCTTTCAGAATTGCCTCGCTGTATAAGTTGAATAGATCCAGTGAAAAGACATCCTTGCCTTACGGCTCTTTCTATTTTTGTATATTTGAACTCATTCTCCTTACACATGCATGCCGTTTGCTGCCAGTATAGTTTCTTGATTATTCTAATATCTTTCCCAAATATATCAATGTTGCTGTGCAGTTCCATCAGATCCTTGTGGCATACTTTGTCGAAGGCCTTTGCATAGTCTACGAAACACAGGTGCACATCCTTCTGCATTTGTATTGCGCATTCTGATAACATTCTGAGCATGAAAATCACGTTCCTTGTTCCAGTGTCTTTAATGAACCTGCATTGTTCTTGTCTTATCTCTCGCCTGATTCTGCTGTGTGCTCTATTCATCAGAATACGGATGATGAGTTTTGTTACATGGCTCATTAGGCTGATTGTTCAGTTGAGTTCACATTCGTTTGCGTCTGGTTTCTTAGGCATTGCTATGAAGATAGATTTGCTGAGATCTTCCAATATATCCCCACTGTTGTAGATTTCATTTATTAATTCTGTGATATTGTCTATGCCAAAGTCATTTAAGTCTGCCAGCATTTCCGATGGTTTGCTAGTTGATCTGATTGAATTGAACACCATAAAAAAATTGTGTTTGTATTTGTGGTTAAGAAAAAAACAAGATTGCCAAATCTATAAAGGACTATCTGATAAAATCATTCTTGTGCATTAGTATGAGGATTTTACAGACCATGGAAGCAATATCATGTCCACTATGAAACATTTTGCTGCCCATGATGGAACACTGTGTGAACCTAAGAATGATCTAATGAATAAAGAAAGTGTGTTTCAAGTCAATTTCCAAGGCCAATGTAGGATGAGAGTAGCAGATTTTGAGATCCATAGTTTAAACTTTAGAGACATTTGGCAGCCTTTTCCCGCCAATATAGGGAAATAGTATTTGTGAGTCCTGACCAGGTATGTGGAGAATGGCAGTTTGATATAATGAGATATATAATTCATCTTCTACCATCTATCTCACTAAAGACAAAGGATCTCTTTCTATTAAAAAAGAAGAGGTGGGAGACAAAGAACAATGTAAAAGCAAATTTTACAAAGGGGAACAGACCTGCTGTGTGGACACCTACATATATTAGAAAAATAAACAGCTGTAGCACCTGAGGGACTTGAATGTCTTCCACAACTTCAAATTAATGGATCTTAGAACATAAAATGTGGAGGATCTAAGAATTTTCCCCATGTTTATAGACTATTGACAGTTGTCAGAATTTGTTAAGGTACATGGCAGATCTAATCAATGCTGTAGAGAGCAAAAAAAAAGCCTTCAGAATATTTCCTCTTCTGACTTTACATCTGACAATTCCCCCCCAAATTGTAGCAGCTTTGTTTTGGGAGGGCTCCTGTTTGCAGACACACATTCTTCTATAAGGTAGTAAATGATCTGTGTCCTTGGCATGTTTTTCCAACTTGGGCAACACCACTGAACTAGAGCATGGCTCTATGGTTAGCTTCTTTGAATAGCTGAGATTGAAGTCTAAAAGGTCTGCAATGTTCAGTGTTGATATATATTATATGAAAGAGACTTATCTTATACCAAGTGACCACGAAGATGTGCTGCTGATGGATAGTTTTAGCAGGTGATTGGAATGCCATCCTTGATCTAGATTTAGAATACAGAGGCCCTGGGAAAGACACTAATATGCATCCAGGCATAAATATTTTATGAATTTATCACCAAACTTGGTTTGCTTGATAAATACTGAAAAGAACATCTGAAGCAGGTAGGGTGGACTTGAATGGATAGTGGCGGCTTGTTCAGCATTTTAGCTACATTAACTGAATTAAAAGTGTTGACTTAAGGTTATTAAGTTGTCCAAGTTTCTATAGTATAGTTTATTCCAACCATAGGCTTGTCTTGGTTTGAATAAACTTAGATAAGTTAAAGTGAATGATGGCTGGTTATTTGAAATTTAACACATCCCCAGTAAATATTATCTCTAAAGTGGGAATTGGTAGGAGTTGTAGAGAATAAATAGTGAGACCACCACAAAAGTAGCATTAGGTGTTATACTGTTGATTATAGCCACTGACTCAAATCAGTGACATAAAAGGAACTTAAATCTAGAATAGACAAGGCAGTAAAATTTGGAATTGTAGTTGCAATAGCAATAGCTAAAGCAGAACTAGTCTCTTTGCTTATCAAGAAGCATCAGTCTCTGGCAGTTAGATTAAAAATGTCTGCAGAATTACATGCAGAAGAACTCAAGAATGCCACTGATTAACATATCACCAGTGTCACATTGCTTGATAGATAAATCTTGACTACGAACAAAGGCATCTGTGAAGACTATTGCGATTACAATCAGAACTTTTTACAAAGGATCCTGGTCTGAACTTGTCTCAGTTCAATGCCTATTTTGCTCACTTTCCTCATCTCAGGGCAACTCAAAGAGGACAAATCTGGGAATTTCCTGCACAAATTGAAAAGGGTCAGGATGAAAAAGACTCCTATAATCAATGGCCTTCTGTACAAAGTGTACTTGAGTGTATTACACACATTTGTCTTCTTGCTGGCCCTGATCTACAACAAATGGATGAAGCGGGAGAGTATTTCTCAATGCTTCACTAGATGTCTAATGAAATTGTCAGACAAGAACAAACATACTAGGGAAGGGATTAATAATTTTCAGCCCTTAACTATGTTACAGAGTGAAAGATTTTGGCCACTGTCGGCTGTGTTGGATTGTCAATACCACCTGAAAATAATTGGTAGGATGATCTGAAGTAACCTGAATTTGGTATGCATGTCTATAAAGATAGTCAATGGTGAGGTAGTACTAATCAATTTAAATCAGTACAAAGCCTTTGATAGAGTCCACCATCATTTATTGTAGTCTGTCTTATCTGCAGCTGGATTCAAGCAAAACTTTCACACCTTTTATGACATAAGTGAATAGAGTATAATCAAAGCCTTTCATACTGAACTGATTTATTTGTCAAAGTTGTCCACTTTTACCTGTGGTATATATCCTTGTACTAGAACCTTCCTTATACAAGTTGAGAGTGTATTTAGTCCTACACAGAATCATGTTATCTGGTGTCACTATCTCAGTCATGTACTCTGTCTATGCTGACAATATCTCCACACTTGTAATTAGCAAGGTTGAGATTGAAGAGGTTGGTAAAGAAAGCCAGTTGTATGAAACTAGTAAAAACCAAAATTAACAATTTACAGGTGGACTCCTAGAAAGGTTGTCCTCATCCCAACACCTTCAGTTGGATGGGCCATTTAAAATATTTAGTAATGATTAAGTCCTGATCTCCAGCTAGAGAAAAATTGGTTGGAGGTATGAGAGAAGGTCAAAGCCACAGTTAATCAGGGGCCTCAAAGGAATCTTTCCATAAATTGTGCCAAGGTATGCACATTTAACTCTTTATCCTTTACTGTCACTCAGCACTTCCACTCCCATATATCAAACTCTCTGAGAGAGAGAGCCCTGTTTCAACTCCGTGAGTGTTACAGGGCTCTCATGAAGATCTGTTGCCTCTATCTTTCCAAGAGTGGCTTAGGTATGATGGATAATAAAATCTGTCAGCATACCTTAAGGTTACATTTTTTAGGCCGGATGTGTACAGATTGTTAATTTGTGATTTACCAGGAATTGAATCTGGGATCTTCTCATAATAAATTGTAGGTTGGTTTAATTTAAATAAGACTGTTTCAGCCAATCAGGGGCAGGCACTACTTAAGATACACACAAATTTGTTCAGTGGTAAAAAGTCATTTGCCTGGGAAGGTGCTAACAGTTTGAGCTATTGGATTAACTGTGCCAGTGCTCATTTCACAAATTTGGTAGCAGAGCATAGTTTCGGGGGGAAAAAACATATGTCTTCAAAAATGCTTGTCCCATGTGTCTTGAACCCAGAAAAGTATAATTCCTGGAGGAAAGAAATGAAGTTCTGGGAGATGGCTACCAGTCTAGAAAAGACAAAAAGAGCTTCAATGTATTTTTGTCCTTAACTGGAAAAGTATGTGAGGCTATCCTTGAAATAGATCCTGAAGTCTTCAACCAGGAGGATAGTAGGACAACCCTCTATGCCAAACTGGATAATTTGTTCAGAGTTGATACAAAATTGGCTGCTTTAATGGCACATGAGTCATTTGAAAGCTATGCTAGACCTGAAGATATCCCCATAAATGACTATCTTATAGAATTTAACCATCTAGTTGCCAAGTTGAAGGAATTCAAAATATGTTTGCCAGAACCAGAACCAGGGCCTATCAAGCCCTGAAAAGTGCTAACCTCTTCAATGAAAATGAAAGGCTTGTGAAAGCTACAGTTGAAGACTTGATGCAATGTCAATACAATTGCGGAAAATAATGGCAAGTACATGGGTGTCTCCAACAACTCCAAGACAAGATCTAATCCCATAAAAAGGGAAACTAATGTTGCTATTCCAGATAACAGTTACATCAAACCACAAGAGGCAGAAACATTTCTTGCCAATAAATTTGGTAGCCATTGATTGTCTAAACCCAAAGAGAACAGAAAAAGTCAAGTTGGGTATGGATACAGCATCAAGTCTCCAAATCATAAAGGAAGAGTCAACCCACCTGGACATGATGGTAGGCCCTCTAAATGTGTTATGTGTGGATCATTTAAACATTGGGCTAGAGACTGCCAACACTCTGAAGAAGAGATAGACAGTGCTGTACATGAGGCTAATGTCGTACTTATGAGCCAGTTAGGTCATGAACCATTATTTATTTATGCCTCCATGGTCATCTCAACAGAACACTATAAAAAATACCCATACAACGTTATTTTTTTAATTTTTAAAATAATGAACATCATTAAAAATAAAATCTTCACCAAATCACTTTTCAGTTACATAAAATTGAATTTTTAAAAAGATTATATTACATGAAAAAATATTTAAATACTAAACATCATTAAAAATGCAAATACAGAGAACTGCTTTGAAAAAAAATCAATATGACAATTACCCAAAAACTATTTAAACAAAACTGTTTAAAAAGAAAAATTATTATTTAATTCATCCTTCAAAAAAAACAAAAAAACAAATTAAAATCATGTTAAAGTAATTGTTGATATCTTAAAAAATGTTTCAGCATAATATCCAATGTATTTTTCTTATTTTCTTTTGAAAATTTTCTGAGAGCTTCCAATATTGTTATACAAACTACATCTTGTACCACACTTATGGAATCCATCAAGATTTCTTTAAAAGCTTAAATTTCATCATCTTGGCAGCTTATTCCAATAATAACTTTTCTGTAAAAACAGATTCATAGGTTTATTGGAGTATGATTAGATTTTTTGTTATTTTTGATATTCTAAAAAAGTTTTGTCCATAGTTGTTGTCTCTTATTAAAATTTTTAAAGTTTTAATAAAGTTACCACACATTCTGCATTCTAAAAGTGTCATGATGCACGATTTTCAGTCTCTCCCTATAGATCAATTTTTCTAGATTTGTAATATGACTTGTGAATTTTGTAAATGTGTATAATTACTTTTCAAGTGTGTAATATTTTACATTTTTTACTCAAAGTCATATATCCACAATCTTTATAGTAATAAAAATAATGTTGGATTAAAATTCATTAATTACTTTATACATATACACACACACACACACGTGTGTGTGTGGGGGGGGGGGACAAGAGTTGATGGCCTGTTTCATGTTTGAATGCAATCTTCAGGCCATCAAGCATGAAACAGACTGTTGCTGCTTTTTGTTGACCTCAGTGTCCACTTTTATATTTACATATACTCTATCTCTATACTCATAAATACACCATAAAACTATATTTTTATTATATAAGTAATTATACACACACAGTATCAGGTGATAATGAGCTCTTTAAAATTTTCTACTGAAACAACTTTTACAACTCGGTCTTTTATATATCAGGGTTTCCCCACAGTGGGTGTAGTTGTGGTAATTTGTGCTAAAATGGCTATCAAAAAAACCAAAAACATACAGTTATATTTTATGGAAACTAGATAAAATTTCTGAATCAATGCAAAAAAAATCAGCTCAATATCTTGTCTAGAACTAAAGTTATGGCAATTTCAATGTTGTGAATTTACAAAAACTTAGATGATACACCATTTTTCAAAGAATTTAATGAAAAATATGCATTTTTGGGAAATGGCTAGTAAAATGCAATCTGTGCCCAAATCCTATTTTCTATATTATATCTATCACATAGACACATAAAAAACCTTATTTGAACACATTTTACTCACTCACTACCCATATTGAATTCTAGAAGGAACATCCAGGGATCAAAGATGAAATATTTTATGGAAAATTCAGCTGAATATTGCACTTCTTCCTCAAATTACACCAGATAGATGGCTGCCAGACATGGGTAAAGTATATATTTTCTGATTCCTGAATATATTTCCTACATAAATCAACAATTGAAATAGTGCCAACAAATCCAAAACTGGAACAAACTTAACACAAGCAAAAGGAAAAAGAAACAGTTGGGGTCCAATTTAAAAATTTTCAGAATTTTAAATATTTTCTCAATTTGGATCAATGATATTTTCAAGGTAGTCAAGACTTCCATGAAGTAAGTTTATTTGATTATATCTATCATATATACACACAAAAAACTTATTTGAACACATTTCAGTCCCTTGCTGACCCATGCACCCTAGAAGGACCTTCCAAGGGTTAAAAAATGGCAATATTTTAAAGAAAACATGACTAAACATTGCACATCAAATCTGAACATATATCATCAAATTTCTATGCAAGGAAAAAATCTCCAAGTCCATCTATCTTAAAGCATTATGAGTTTGAACTGAGTGATCTGTTGCTTTGCAAATTGTACACAATTTTGTCCCAATGTATTTTGATGTGACATGAATAAGATAAGGGTCAGATTTCTCCAAAAATCTATGGTGAACATTTCCAATTTGATTGTTCTTTTTGCATTTCCTACTGAGACGTTCCAGATAGTTAGGAATATCCTTACTGTTCACCTTGAAGTCTTCCTTAGAATACCATCCCAAGCTTTCCCCACTATTCATTTCAATCAATTAGGCACTATGCTGTATGATCCCATGAATGTGTGGTTCAGCAAAGCCCATGGAAAGTTGTTGGCGATGTCAAGCATTGTTTCCTTGCAGTGCTGGTCAAATTTAACAGTGCCGATTTTTCTGTTACACAAAACTATCCGGAGAATAATGCTCAGCTGTTTGTGCAGTTTTAACATTGATTCTTTGTGTTTTTTTTGTGCTTCTTACTCAGCAGTTCACTGATAACAGTAATCAACTCATCAGAATAGAATCAACCACCTTGTTTCCTATCAGTTGACATACCACCTTTATCTCCTGTGGAATTTAAGTAATCTAAGTACAGACCAGTTTTTTGTTTGATGAAGTCCCTCACCTTATCTTTGGATTTGTCAAGGTGATCACATAAACCAGATTTCTCAACCCATTTCTTGTCTGCATGACAATGATACAACATTTTCAAATACCACATTGTTCCATTTATATAGAAGTGGGTGATAGTTATGCAATGCTGGTCAAAATCGGAAAGTGGTTGTTGAGTGACACCGACATTGAGGACTTCACTGAATATGTTCGGTGTATCTGAAGCTGACATGTTGATTTTGAAACCACCTAAAAATCAATTTCTTGAACTTAAGGTCTTTCATAGAATCCTTGATTACATGACACACTAAATCCATCATCACCAACATTAACTGATAAACTATTAGTATTTAAATCACTGAGTTTCTTTGACCATGAAGTTGAGGTGGTCAAGATTACTTTCTACTACTGTAATCAAATATACACAGGTCTCAATGATCATGCAGAATTGGGTACTTTGTACATTATTTACATTATTTGGACTATTGTCCTCATTTTTGTCGCCATATTTATTACAACGTTTCGGCCGTTCTTCAGATGGTTGGAATGTCGAACTGAACCCTTTATTTCAACCACTGGGGTAGACTGTTCTAGTTCCACGTACCATGTTTAATGGATATCAGTTATCAGTTATCTCATGTTAATTTTCCCTCTGAAAGTTCTTCACTGCCTTAACCAGGTTTTGAACTCACACTCTTTGGGTCCTGTCACTGGATCTAACCAATGCCTTTATCCACTAAGCCATGAGGACATCTGTGTATGAATTTCTGGGTATTATAAACCTAATGTTTTCATCAACCATTTTTACCAGTGTTCATATTGCAACTTTGTTGTTATTATAATCTCCTGAGCCGACCAAGCATAGAAATAAATACAATATGGGAACCAGTAATAAAGAGTGCCAGATAAAAGCGATAATAACAACAAAGTTGCAATATGAGCTCTGGTAAAAACATGTAATGATAACAGCAAAAATGGGTAGGAGTGCATTAGTTGTTGGAAACTTATAGCTAAAACAACAGCGACTTACCTCATCAAACCAAGCGACAGCGCATCGCGTGTATTCTACGATGGAAAATGTGGCGAAAAAGAACTACTTACCAAACAAAAGGGCACGTATTCCGCATGACATGCTGAAGACGGAATATTTAAAAAAAAAACGTCTTTCACAGGAATTGCAATAAAAGTATTTTTATATGCAAAATACTGAACATCCTCTCCCAGCTGTCGACGAATAGAAAAAATGTTGGGCCGATAAAAGCTGTTGGTGTTCTCGAATCTGGGAATTTGGCAATTTTGGCTACCGCGTTTGGTGGAGAATGAGTTATTTTTCTGACTGGTAGCGTGCATTTTGATTAGTGAGATAGTACCTGCGAATCAAGTTTTCGGCATTTCTATCTGCCCCCGATGTTCGAGTTGAAACTTAGTGATTTATTCTCTGTGACGTGGAAATAATCTGCGACAAATATTTCCTTTGCAATCCCAGTTTACTTACAAAACTCAATGCCTTTTTGACTGAGGAAATAACGAACATGTCTCATTTACTGAGAACCATACAGTGCATCAACAAAACAGCTTCTAATGGCGAGAAGGAAACTACAGGGACACTTTCTTTCTCTCTGTACTTCAGGTAAACAATGGCCTTTCTATTTTCAACAAAACCAAAATTACAGCAATTTTTGTATTTTGGAGCTGTAATGCCCAAATATGGAAATCCAGTCCCAGACCCCTCAAAATCTGAAAAAAAAAAAAAAAGATTGACTTTCTTGATTTCACTGAATCCGTGTTGCCCGCATTGAGCCCTCATACAATATCATACCATGAATATTTCTCAAATCATTCCCAAATTACCAAATATTGCCATTCTGGGCCCATTGTGTTCCCCTTGCACTTTAAAGGTAGAGAGATGTTAAATACATCTTAAGATGAATAGCAAAACTCAGAAAACCTGAAAATAGTAACAACAAAAAGAAAAGAATTTTGTGTAAAAGTTTTGTCTTGTTTTATTTTTTTATTACATTTATTTGTTATTCTAAAAATAGAATTTTCATTCTAATCATTGCATTAGTTTCATTTTTTTTTATATATCATTTAATATGTCATTTAATAATGGATCCTCACTGTTTATTTGTAGTTACTGGAGACTGAAATTTGTAAGCATAAAAAGACTTTGACAAGTGAGTTTACAACAAAGGTTTTATTTACAAGGAAATTAAATAATGTGCATGTTATTATGGAAGGCCAGTAGACATTATTCATGAAATGCTTGGCACTTGTGTTTAGTGAAGAACCATATGAAGGGCACATTAAACAGATTTTGCTGTAGCTTTGCAAATTAATATAAAATGTACTGTAAATCACAAAGAAATTAATTTCAGGATGATGATGATGATACTTCTATGTGCTGTATCCCTTCAGGATGTGAGCAATTATGGCTCTCCACAAATTCCTGTCCTTTGTAGCTTTAAGTATGTTTTGACGTATTGCTATCTCTCCTCATCCCTGTTCTACCAACTATTTATAGAAGCTTGTTAGGTAAATTGGCAAACATGGACAAACACACTTGCAATAAGACATAGTGTCAGAAGGATAGTTTCTCCCTGTAACACTTCTTTTTTAACTACCTTCACTCTTCGGCAATATTTATTGTTTTAAAAAGTGATGATTGGAATTGTAAAAAACTTAAAGTGAATTTATACATTTTCTTTGTTCTTGAGAATTTACAACAAAAATAATAGACACTATTTATTAGATTGTTTATTTACACTATTTATTATATTATTTATTGAAATAGTTTGAAAAACATCAACTAGATGCCAACTGATTCAAACTTTATAAAATGCTAAATAATAAGGATTTCCTTATAGTTGGTTCACATATTTTAATAATTTAGTAAATGTTTATAAATTTATGAAAAAAATTGTTTTCGCATTTATTTCTTTATAAATTGGTAAATAATAAATATTGCAATATTGTATTAGTTTTTAGAATATTGTAAATATACAATTATTCTTGTAAATAAACAATCTAATAAATAAAGTTTGATATTTTTGTTGTAAATTCTCAAGAACAAAAAATTGTATAAATTCACTTTCATCATACCTTTATGTTTTATTTCAATTCTATTCACTGCTTTTTAAACAATAAACTGTTGCTTAGGAGTATTAAAAAAGTGGTGCTATGGTAAAAAAATGTCTTGTGAGTGTTAAATTCTCCAAACCTTCTTTCCTCGTTATATGCCCAAGAAATTTCAACTCTTTCTAATGTTAAGCATAATTATCATTATTGTTTCTTTTCCCTAAAACTTCATTGTTGCTCACATGTTCAGTTCATGATATTCCCAACATCTCTGTAGAACCAAATCTCTGTTGATATAGGAGGACCAATATTATATAACAGTTTTGCACTCTTTTCTTTGTTTCTAATAAAATCTTCCTGTTTCTTAATACTTTACTTAGCTCTGAAAGGCATCTTGCACTTTCGAATTTTGGTGTTGCATTACCCATTCTCTGTTAAAACACTTTCTAGATAATTAAGTTTTGTATTTGCTGATTTTGTTATATCCAATTCGTAGTTCACATCTTGGGCTGTTCCTTTTGCTGACAATAAATTCTGTCTTCTTACAATTGATACTTAGTCTTTTTTTCTTACTTTCCTTTGCTACCTCTGCAGGAGTTCCTATAGTTTAATTTCTATGTCTGCTAACAACATTATATCAACTGCATATGTTATGTTTTAAGATTGTGGACACCAATAATGAATTCTGGTAGGACTTCTAATTCTCTCAGGATCACCTCACTGTATAGGTTGAATATGATTGGTGAGAATGCTCATCCTTATCTTAAGCCCCTTTCTATTTTTGTATATTTACTGAATTTATTTTCTATCTGTATGCAGATGGTTTGCTTCGAGTATAACTTCTGAACTATTGTAATATTCTTCTGAAATATATGAAGTCGTTCAAATAAATCATTCTGAACATAAATATCACATTTTTTGTTTCATGTTCCATTGTCTTTAATAAGACTATGCTGCTGCTGTCCTATTTTCAGGATAATACTGTCATGTATTTTATTTATTACTTTATAATTTTTTTCAATGCTGAAATCATCCTTTACATTCCTTCCTGGTCTTTTGAACAGAAATAGAAGTTTATCCCTTGTTTCCTGTTTAGGATTGGGTTTCCGGCTTCATCTAAAGTCGTTTTCCTTATCTTTCACTCCCAGTAGCCCTTGCATCTCAGTGGCATTATCACCTTGCTTCATTAAAAAAAAATAATGAATTTAAAGCTGCCAGATCCCTATTACAATTCCATCTGGTCCTGTTGTCTTGTTCCTGTTCAATTTGTCCAGTGCTTATTTCACTCCAGACTTTAATATTTCTGGTCCTTCCATATTTTGTTTTGTATTGGGAGTTGTCCTCTTTTACTATGGAAGAGTTTTCTGATGTATGTTGTTCCATTTTTTTTAAGGATTTTCTTCTTTCTCTATTATCAGTGTGCACTCTCTTGAATTTATGCATCCTGTCGATGGAAATGTCTTTTGTCTTGTTATTTCTCTTATACTTTTATGAATATCGGCATTATACTGATGCTCATTCTTTCTATTTCTGTACACTTTTTGTTGAGCCATTCTTATTTTGCCTGCCTGCATTTGTTTCTGATTTCTTTGTGGAATATCCTATATTCTGCACCATACCTGACACTGCTGTATCCTCCTTTTCATTATATCAATAATTTTGTCTATCAAACATTCCATCTAATTGCTGATGATATTAAAGCTTCTTACAATATATCCAACTTCAAACTTCCATTCTCATTGTATCTGCTTTTGTCAGTATACATCACTTCAGGTTATTCAAGAGCCTGTTGTATTGCATTTTGGGTGCTACCTTAGCTCTATTTAATTTCTGCGGCTTCATTTTAAACTATCACTGGATGGTCATCACTCACACAGTTAGCACTTAGATATGTTTTACAGTGTAAAACTGCATTCCTGAATCACTTATTGATCCTTATGTAATCGATTTGGTTCTTTGTTTCCCATCCTGGGCTACTCTATGTCCATTGGGTGTTCTTGAAACCAGGTATTGGCTACTACCTGGTTGCTTGCCATACACCACTAGACTCATTTTACTCCACGTTGCTTATGCCAACTATTTCAGCATCTCACTACTTCCATACTTTGACATTCAGATCTCTCATGACAATTGTAATTTCCTGAATTTCAGGATTACAAATGAAATTTTTGTATTAGGTTTTATTAAAATCAGTAATCAAGATGTCTAAATAAGATAGCTGAAATATGCATAATACCATTTGACTCAATGCAGTAATATTTTCAAGACCTGTAGATCATCAAGATGAAATGACATAAAATATACACAACTTTTTTTCATCTTTCTTAACAAATAACTGCTTTGCATTCTTCAAAGAAATTAATTATTTTTATTTTATTAACACAGTTTTTAAAGAGTGAAAATAAATGAAAATATGAATATACAATATCTGGTAAACATGATAGAGGAGTCAAAATTTCCCAGTTAAACTGTAACAATTTTGTCTGGTCCTGAAACAATATCCTAATGGGATATAATATTTATTAAACTAATCACAGATATTGTTTGAAAATTGGTCTAACTGGAAATAGCATTTGTCTGAACCAATTATTTATTTCTCAGAAACTCTCTTGTATTATAGAGGACTCATTTCAAATCCTATCATAAACACAACATCTCTTACATTCCACATTGTTGTAAAATATCCATGTTTCATTGTGTGTCAAAAACATGATGTTTAAATACAGTTTTATGGGGCTTAACTTATATGTAGGAGCTACACAAACAAGGTAGTGTAAATGACTTTCAATACTTAATTTTGGTATTTTGTGTATGTTAACTTTTTGTATAACATTGCTTATTCTCAAGTAATATTTTGATTGCTATCAATCTCAAATTAATGTACCCAACCACAGAGTATTGCAAAATTTCATAAACCACTTTTGATAATTCAATCATTTGTCAATCTGCAGAATATTTTTGCATTTGAGTCACATTTTTACTTTCCTTAAAATAAAAAAATAGTATGCTGAAAATGTTGCTTATTTGCTTCTATATAGAATATTAGAATCATTAAATAAAAATATACCAATTTTGACAGTTAAATGCATGCAAATATAACAGCGGTTACAATTTAATAAAAAGTGTGTTTTTGGAATCTAATTAAAGCTAAATGCTCCTAATGACATCTAATAACAAAAAACAGAACAAACTTTTGACAACTCAATATTCTATATTTCTGGTGGGACACTCATTTAAAAAATATTTACAAAACGTGGATATAACTGGCATCTAAAGAGAACATAGTCATCCTTTTATAATGCAACATTGTATATAATAAATATTACGATTTACTGAGTTATGAGAGAAGTAAACAATCATTGTAAAGGGTAACATTTAGGATCAGTGTGCAACAATCAACATATACATCTAGTGAATCAGTGAAAGTGATAAGAACAGAAGTTAGGTTCAGAGAAGCATAAATGAAGTCAGATTAATTAAAAAACTCAAAAGAAATCTACTTAGAAAACACCAACTGGAACACAGCAGATAATATACCTAAAGTATAGTGGGATTTATTATTCAAAAAATTATTTGCTCAGTGAGTGAAATCAGTGGCCATATGAGAAACTGTGAAATAGTAGAAAATTTAAAAAAATGATTCTGCAATATAATTAATCTACTACCAACCCAATAGAATAAGTAAAAATTGACAGAGACTGGACTCAAATTTCACTAAATGTAGCCTATTTTAAAATGCACTTTACCTGATTGTCACTGAATTTGGAGAGTGGACAAATCTGATATAAAAATTAGTCATGAATTAAGATAACTTTTCCTTGAGCAAGGTCTACTGAAAAACTACTACGAGATTAGCAGATTTAGGTCACACCAGATTTTCATGATCAGAGAGAAGCCTGACAAATAAATATTTTATCTGTGAGAAGTATAATTTTTCCCTTCAGTTAGCTTACCATAATTTCTAACTGGGACCATTTTTAGTTTTTATAATGGGTGTAGACGCTTCCATAATAAAGTGTTTTCAGGACCCAACATGCCATATGCTTCAGGATTGACACATGCACACACACACACACACGGGACACCAGGACGGATCTCTCAAACCAGGATGTAGAGTAATCCTAGCCTTCAGGTAGAATTACTCATTACAAATACCTTTGAAGCCTTACAATATCTACAGTAACCACAAAACATTATAAACATTATGTTATTGAAAGTTAGAGAAAGTACTGAAGCGTTTATCAGAAAAGCATCACTATCAAATACTATTTTATCAAAAAGTATCAAAGTAATACAGATTAAAACTATAACTTATTAGATATTTTTGATTTTGTGTATTTAATAAAAGTATATTAGAAATGTATTTTGATAGTTACCAAGGCTAAGATTCTAAGCCTTGGTAACTATCAAAATACATTTCTAAGTTAGAAGCATACAGGTTATAAACTGGATGTACATATCTAAATAATCTTTCATTTTAAGTATTCTGTTTGTGTAAAGAAGGGTATTTCCACAGAATATTTAAGCTGTTTTTTGAAAAGTGTTACTCGATTATATTTTTCTTTTAAATGTGTTCTAGAATAATTAATATTACAAGTTTATTCTAGCTGCTATTCCTCAATCACTGACAAGTAAGTATAACATAATTACTGTTTATTTTGTTTTCAGTGAATGATAATTATGTGAAAAGATTAATTCTAAAAGAAGACATTTAGAACAAAGCTTTTTTTAAAGCCTATATTTTGGTTACTGCAAGTAATCTAAAAGACTTTTTTTAAATTTTATAAGTACAAAACATTACTTATAATAATATGCATATACAATGAAAATTAATGTTATGTGCTGACAATACTTAGTACTCCTGAAAATGTTTGATATTTTTGGTTTGGTTTGTTTTGTTTTACGGCATATCAACCTCAATGGGTTATTTAATGCTGACAAAATTTTTATTGCTGGTAATATTTTGTTTTGTCAAAAATCTATTTCTGGTAATAACTTTTTTTCTTTCAAAAATGTGTTGCTGGTAATAATTTTTTTCAAAAAACTATTGCTGGTAATATTTTTTTCCTGAAAAATGTATAGCTGGTAATATTGTTTTTAAAAATGTATTGCTAGTAATACCTTTTTCCAAAATATATTGCTGGTAATCATTTTTTATTTTTCAAAAATTTATTGATGGAAATAATTTTTTACAAAGTATTTCTGGTATTAAAACTTATTTTTACACTTTTATAGTGTTTTTTACCCCAAATTCAGGGTTAACTATTTGCCCATAGCTGGGACCCTAACAGGTGCTACTACCCTGGGTCAAGGTGGACATGGGAACACCAGTAATTAAGAGGTGGTTCCATGCTCCTCAAAACCTTGCTGTTGGACATAGTTTTATCGTCTTACCCAGGATGCGGATGTAGTTTATCATCATACCCAGGACGGTTGATAGTTTTGTACTCTCATTTTATACACAGAAAGTCACATGATTGTATTGTGACCATAGTAATAAAATTTCAGAGAGAGGACAAGGAGGTAAAAAAATCTTTCATTGTAAAGATATGATAAAAACTAGATCAAGGATAAAAGCCAAACAACTGGTGATTACTAAATTTAATTCATTTGTAAATTATATATTTTAGCTTGAAGAAAAAATATCTTTTGTAATTGTATTGAAGTAAATATCAAGTTTTGAAGCCTACAAAATATTGATAGTTTCTCTAAAATTGATCATGAATGTTTGAAAAACTCATCAACATGGTATATCATTATTCCTATATATATATATATATATATATATTTTCATAACTGTAAACACATTACTAGGAAAGTTTGGGATTGCTCCTTGTTTGATAAAAATTTATATATTTATTAATAAATATACATTTTCTTCCTCACTAGTAACACAACTATTAACACCAGCACTACCAGTGAAGAAGAAAATGTGTGTGTGTGTGTGTGTATATATATATTAAAAAACAGTTGCATAAATATACACAGAACAATCCTTGAAAACGAATGTAGCAACATTCAAAAGTATTCAGAAAGGAAATAATCTAAAATAAGTATGATCTTTTGGTAAATTTACTGATAACATAAAACACCTGATTTTGAAATTTGAAAAATTGATAGAACTTCACCATATTATTTAATCAAATATATATATATATATATATATATATATATATATATATATTACACACACACACATATAAAAATTCACCTTCCTCTGTGCCAAGAGCCAATAGCTAAGGGAAAAAAATCTCCAACTGATGCGAAATCAGTCAGGTTTCAATTCTGGCTTGAGGCAACTGGATGTCTAACCACAGAGATGAGATGTGATACAGCAAAACAGTCTGTCTGTGGATGACTATATATATATATATATATATATATATATATATATATATATATATATATATATCACATTTCTGAAAAAAAATTGTCCGGTTTATTTTCCTAATATTGTAACAATATCGTTTATAGAATATTATTTCTAGGTACTATTGAGTGTTTAATAACCAATGGTTCAGACTGATAACGATTTTCCAGGCATGTGTTAGTTTCTGCATCAAGGAGAAATGGGCACAGTTTATATGAAGCTGAGAGACTGAGCCCATTAAAAATTGTGGGAAGATAAACATGCTACTGCTGCTAGCAAGAACCTACCAAGTTATGAGGAGAGAACTTAATCTAACAGTAACAGAACAATAACAAATATATTCCTCCTGCACTATTTACATTATTCAGACTATTGTCTTCATATTTGTCGCCATATTTATTACAATGTATTGGCTGTTGTACACTCCGGACTTCTTCAGGTGGTTGGAATGTTGAACTGAATCCTTTATTTCACCCACTGGGGTAGACTGTTCTAGTTCCACGTGCCATGTCTAATGGATGTCAGTTATCAGCTATCTCCTGCTTAATACTCTGTCCAAGTTCTCCACCACCTTAACCAGGTATTGAACTCACACTCTTTGGGTCCTGTCACTGGATCTAACTAACGCCTTTATCCACTGTGGATAAAGGCACAGTGGATAAAGACATTAGATCCAGTCACAGGACCCAAAGAGGGCTTTGTTCAATTTGACTGCTTACAACTCAATCTGTTAAGATCATCTTTTACACTGAAGTACTAATTTTGAGATGCATCATCAAGGTCATATACAGCTTTGTTTAATGTCCATATTACACCATCTTTTATTTCTATAAGTGTCATAATAAATATATCAAGTTGTCTGCCCTGCAAAAATGCCACTTTGAAGTCAATTGTTTCAGATTTCCACCTCTTATTTGCCACTACTAACATGCCTGTTCTAAGTGTAGACTTACTAGCAGTTAGAGAATCTGATTGATCACTCTCTTCTTTGAAATGTCTTACAACCAATCTGGCTTTCACTTGTTTCTTTACTCCAGCTAAAGGCTTTTCTGTCATCCACCAGCATGTTGACAGTGTTTTCTTGCCCCTGTCCTGTACCTCTTTGACGACATCAAAAAACACTCCAATTTTCCAGTTTCTGCTCCTTTGCCTTAATGACTTCAAGCTTCCAGTGTCTGCCAGTTGACACAAAAATTGCATTTGCTTCATCCTGATCACTCTCTCTTACACATGTAGGCCCATCTTCTTTTCTACTTTCATTAATTTCTTCTTTATCATTTTTCACTATTTCATATTCCAATTTATTCAGATGTACTCCTAGAATTTCTTTATCTTTTTCATCTTTACATTCACATATTTGTTTCTTCCTGTGGAATTTCCTCCTTCACCTATCACTCCTCACTTTCTTGTAAGCGGTATTTGATTATTTCATTGACTCTAAGAATTTTCTGGGATTTCATGTTTTCACTTTCATTTTGTATTGTGGACTTTCTTGGTTCTGAAACTTGCTCTTCCTGTTTCTGATTATCCTCTTTGCCACATAACTCTGGCATATATTCTTCCAAACTTATTAACTCATTGTCCTGGTCTTCTTCAGGATGGCTATCTTTATCTTCACCATAAATCCCATCAACTTCTTTTTTGCCAATCCTTAATCACCCTACATATTGCAACTTGGACTAATTGACTTCCATACCTGATGAAAACAACTTTCCCATCCCGACCAATAACTTTACTTGGATCATGCCAGCAGTTGTTGTCACCTCCCTTGTAAAATTCACAATCTCCTGCCAGCAGAATTTGTCTCTCCTGATGTTCTGTTCTGACATTGTAGTGCAATACTCTTTTGATTCTGTTTCATGAATCTGCTTTTTTGTAAGCTCTTCTTGCTGCATGCAATGGATTGAAATGTTTAATATCTGTATCACTTATTTATGCTTCTTCTAAAGCTTGAATTGATTTTCCATAAATTATGGTAAATTAGGGTGGTTGCCCAACACAAGCTGAATTGGACTATATCCAAGATGGTTTTGCATACAGTTTTTTGCATTGACTGCCCAGGCAAGAGCAATGTTTATTTCCATTTTGGGATCTTCCGCCATCATTTTCTGTATGCACACATCTATGACAGTGGTTTCTCTCACATATACCATTTGACTATGGTGAGTATGTAGCAGTGGCACAAATCTCTACATTAAATTGTTCGGCCAGCTCTCTATATTCTGTATTATCAGATTCTCCACCATTGTCAACTGGAAATTTCTTTGGAGGTCCAAAAGCAGCAGCTATCCACTCAGTTGTAACATTATCTATAATCATTTTAGAAGTTTTTCTTACAATCAGTTTACTTTTACTAAATCTAATGAAGAGATCAATAAAATGTAAAAAGTAAACATCTTTATATTGTTTTAGATCCATTGCCACTACATCATTAAATTGCCTAGTCAATGGAAGAGATATCATTGGTTGTGCAGGAGTCTTCTTGAATCTTTTACAAACTTCACACTTCTTGCAAATAGCTTCAATTAACTTTTCATATTCTTCAAGCGCATCAGCATTTTTTATGATAGCTTTCAGATTTTTAGCTGAAGGATATTCAAACTGGTGATGTAGTTTATGGATTATAATCTTTTCTTTGCATGATTTCTGTTCAGCCACCATGTTCACTCACGAGAACCTGCTTATCCTCATGAGAGTAAGCATCTACTTTATAAGCTTCACTAACTTCAGCATTTTCCTGCACTTTTGACGTTTCAAAAGCACTTGCTTCTTGATTTCTTTTTCTATGTTCACAGTCCTTTTTGAAATGCATAATTCATTCCCACACCAAGCATTTAAGGTAAATACTGGCTTCATCAAGCAGATTTCTGTAAATGTAGGCTGTATTTACTCTTCCCCAGTATGCTTCTCTTCCTGATCTTCTACCTCTTTGGAAATCTGTACTCCTACATTGTCTGTCATCCAGTTTAGACATCTGTCTCCCACCATATTCTGACTATGCATCACCATGACTGTATCCTTTGAATCTTGTTCCTTCGTTATTATTTTTACTTCCAGAAACATGTTTCTCCTGGATTTGCTGTGTACACAGATTCGTCTTTGATAGTTATCTCATCAGATCTCTGTCTATATGACATTCCTTGGTTCCCAAAGAATTTTCTAAGGGCATTCTTCATTTGTTCATACATTTCTTCTTTCTTTGTATAATCAACAACTGTAAGAACAATTTGTTTGTCCTTTTTATCCAATCTAGTGCTGCTGATAAGTTGCAGGGCCAGAACGACCTCAGCCAAAATGATGGTTTGCTTTTCTTTCTTTTTTTTTTTGACATTCTTCTCATAAGAAATGAAAAACTGATCTATGGTATCTGAACACCATGTTTCACATATAACACTGAGATCACCTTAACTAGGATAGTAAAAATCCACTCAACAGCATTCTCACCTTCAGTCCTATTCCAAATAGCTTCAATCAAGTTGAATGAAGATATGTGCCCAAAAACATCACTTATTTATGCAAAGAAATGAAAACCATCTTTTCCAAACTTATTTTTTGTTGTTTACATAGCAATTTTCAATGGTGTTTATATTCTACAACTGTAAATTTAATACTGGAATTTAATATTAAATATATCAATGCAAATATAGGCACATCAGATAGAAAATTCAAAATTAAATAAGAAGAATGAAGTAACTATTTTATCTCTATCACACACACATCTATTATATATACATACATGACCACAGATGTATGCTGTTGAGCATATGTGTGTGACCAGTGATATGTGGCAAGAATGACAGCTACTGCCCATTTCAGGGTTAGCAGTATATAAGCAGGTAAATTGACCCCAAATACTTTGTTAAATATTGAACACTGCAGTTATAAGCAAAAATAAGGATTTAATTAACATTTAAATGTCAAATTATTATGGCTACTAGTCTAGATCAGAGTAATTCTGAAATGGCATGGTTTGTTCAGTGCTCACATTTAAATATAGTGTGTACATATCAGCAATGATCCAAAGAGGATGAAAAAATTACCAACTGCTAAGGCATTTGGTGGCCAAAACTTATCAATGGACACTTTCTCACCAATTACAAGGCAGCAGATGGGCTGGTGTAGCACCAATTCCAAATAGCTTCAATCAAGTTAAATGAAGATATGTGCCCAAAACATATATATATATATATATATATGGGTATGATAAAAAATATGCATACATGCACATACGTATAAATATATTTCTTCTTCAAGTTTTATAAATACTCAGTGCTGAACAAAAATAATATTACGGTAAGCTATAGCTGTACAAAAAACATAGATAATTATATATCCCAACATAACAATAATGTATTAAGCAAGTTTGCAAACAAAACACTAAATAATAATCCTACTAAAAGTCAATGCAAATGCTGTAAAAACATAACCTGTCCATTAAATGCCCAGTGGATGACTGAAGGCATAATATACAGGGCTAGGATCAATTCAGATGATAATGTTAAATATTACTTTGGATCCACCAAGAATAGCTAGAAATCATGTTTTTATCACCACAAAATGACACTGAGCAATACCAGATACAAAAACTGCACAACACTTTCAAAGTATGTTTGGTGATTAAAAAACAAACATAAGAACCCAACCATTAGCTGGGAGATAAAAGCAAAAGCTAAGCCATACAATGGAAAGGGAGACAGATGTAACTTGTGTTTGTTGGAGAAGCTTATATTAAAACATTTAAATAACTTTAACTTGCTGAACATGAGATCCAAATTGATGTATACATGTATTCATAAGTCTAAGCACCTGCTCAAACACATTGACTCTGATTAAAAGAGATTACAAAATAGATTTTACGAATATTAATATAATATGTAACAACTATTAATATTCTTAGAACCCATCATTAATAACATTTCTTATATATCTATACACATATATAATCCAATATTAATGTACTTGATTAATTTATAACATGAGTATATATAATTTCACCTTTATAAGTATAAGGCTTGGTTCCAAACACATTAGATATACAGTCCCAACCTATTATTATTATATTTACACCATGAGTATCAGTTTAATTTTAATTGGAATAACTATTCCATTTTATGCAAAAAAAAAGAGTTATCCAACTTGATATCTTGTTCATTATTGAATTTAATTATTTTTTTAAATTCTTCGCCTTTCAAACTTAAGAATTTGAATGATATAAATTATTAATAATTCTAATATTTTAGGCAACAATAATTAAATAAACAAGTTTTAACACACAATTTTGAATTATCACCATGAGAACGCAAACTCCATAATATGTTCACTATTGTAGACATACAAAAATGTAAATACATGCACACACATAAATGTACATTCATACACATCTGTTCATAAAAATATATATTTACACACCTCTCTCTCTCTATATATATATATGTGTGTGTGTGTGTGTGTGTGTGTGTGTGTGTATGTATAAGCACATAAAACATGTAAAGAAAATGTAAACAAATGAGTATATATTAAAAAAATTTTTCATGATAACATTTCATAGATCTCAGCAATGAAGCCATAATATATACGAATATTTGTCAGAGAGAACTATAAATAATCAGCAAAAATTAGTTTCAATTACTTAAGGAAGCTTTAGCGTCCCATAGCCAAGCTTGATTTGTGATTTAAAACTGACTGCTTGAATTGATCACAGCACTTGATAATTACTTCAATACATAATAAATATTGTCCTGTGTAATATTTGAACATTACAAAAAGAAAGAAAGAAAAAGAATTATTTATTAATTGAAATTTATATGCATAAATAGAAAAAAAGATTATGTTCATTTTAAAAAATCAAATACCAGAAGAAATGTAAAGTTCTATAAATCATTTCACTCTTCTGTCAAATATTTAACATTATTCTTTGATGTATTAGGTTGTAAAGGCAATTAAGTCACTTTTTTGCTGAGAAAAAATATAATTCAATGAGGAATTCCTATCAAGTTAATAGTTTCTTTCACTTTTATAAGGTAAATTAGTAATACTTCTGGCATAAAATTATTTGGCTTTTGAGGAAAAACAACAAAAAAAATTATCTATCTGGAGTATCTTTACTAGACTTTAGACTTAGAACTGAGTCTCTGTTGAGTGATATGACATATAACCCAGTGGCAACTCTGGAGGTTGGGCTTAGCCCGGGTAAGTCAACATTCAAGTATATCTATTTCTAAGCAATAAAAATCTTTTGTAGTGCGTCATTTTCATTCTTGACTTCAGCTAAATGTGAAATTGTTTTAACACTATACCTCAAAATATTGACTGGAATACATTTTGTTAATAATGTTCAGAAGAAAGAAGAAAAGAAAAAAACAAAGAAAGAAATTAAGTAAAAAAGAATGAAATAAAATTAATATGGCTAGTTAGGCTGTGTAGATCTGAGCCATATCAGCCCTATAATACTTAATTAAATATTTCTTGCTTTATTTTATAAATAATCCTTTAAAAATCTCTAATGTCTTGTATGTCCTGTTTTTCAAAGAACACATTTTTATTTAAACTTATTATTTTTTAATGTCCATTTTGAATAATTTATTCCAAACAGTAAAAGTTTCTTTTTAGTGGAATGTAAAAGGGCAAATTACATTTAGCACCACTTAAAGTTGGCAAAAATCAAAGAAAGTGGCAGCCTTAACTTGTTGACTGGAAGGCTGTGACTGGGGTAGTGTTGAGGAAATATGATATCAGTCAACTATTCCTATCTCTACCATCAATGATTTGATAACCAGGCTATAAAACAATAAAAAGTGGAAAGGGAGCAATAAGCAGAAAAACATATCAAAGACTTTGTCCTCACTCTTTTTTTCTTAGATGGCTGGAAATTTTTTTTAAATAAATGTTTATTTTTATAGAATTATTACATTATTAGTATTAAAATAGCAAAATGTGTGTTTTTAATTTCATGCACAGAAATTTTTAATGAGCCTGACAAACATTAATAACAGAGTCATCACTGACATAACCCCTTCTATGGTTTCTGCTATCATCTCTAATCTGGATCCTGCAAAGCATGTGAACCTGATGTTATCCCTGTAACAGTCATTAAAAAATGTGCTCCGAAACTGGCTCCTGTTCTCTTTAACTGTACAATAAATGTCTCACTGCCTCTTGCTTTCTTGTTTGTTGGAAATAATCTCCTGCAGTTCCAGTCTTTAAGAACTCACATGAACCATCTGACTCTTTGAACTATTAGCCTTCTACCACTTTTTGGCAAGCTACTAGAAGCCAGAATCAATTCTGAATTGGTTAAATATCTCACATTGCAGGGCCTTCTTTAAGACAAGCAATATGGCTTTTACTTCTCTAGGTCAACTGCTGATGTATTAATGATTATTGCTGAAAGAGTCTATCAGTCTGTTGCATCTCAAAATCGTTTGACAGGGTTTGATATAGAGGTCTTTTTCACAAGTTGAATTTCTGAACAAATTTTTGAACTCGTTCAGTATTTATCAAATCATAAAATGAAAGTTATCTCTATCCTTGTACCTACATTGTTTCTAATTTTCGTAGATGACCTTCCTGATACAATTTCGTAGATGACCTTCCTGATACAACTCAGTATCTATGGTGATGATACAACTATTTACTCCTGTCTTAATAGTAAGTCTGATCCGTTTGATAAAGTCAAACTGGCAGCTGAACTCAAAAATGTTGTCAAATGTCACAAGTAGTGGCATGTTAATTTTAACTCCTCCAAAATAAAACTGTACTTTTTTTTTTAATCATCTGAGAGAACCCTTTTTACCTTCCATCATAATAGCTGATGCTAATCTCCAGGAGAGTGACTCATTGTGCCTTCTTGGATTAAAGTTTTTTTCAGACTGTGTGTGTATATATATATATATGTATATATATTATAAATTAACTAATTTAAAATATGTTTTTTTTTCGCTACACAGTAATAACCATGTTTCAAAAATGGAAGCTAAAAGCTTCAAATTTAATTTTGTTCTTAAATTAAAGACATTAGTTCCATTTCCTCCTCAAGCGAATTTTGGACTAAAATATATTTTTAAATTTACAGTTTTAAAGGCATGGCAAAGATTCATAATTGAGTGTTTCCAAGGATACAGAGAAATTGAACATGCTACCACCCCTTGTCTAGATGAGTGGATTTGTCTGTATCCTTGGAAACACTCAATTATGAATCTTTGCCATGCCTTTAAAACTGTAAATTTAAAAATAAGTTACTGCAAAATTCGCTTGAGGAGGAAATGGAACTAATGTTTTTAATTTAATAACAAAATTAAATTTGAAGCTTTTAGCTTCTATTTTTGAAACATGGTTAGTACTGTGTAGCGAAAAATATTTTAAATCAGTTAATTTATAATATTAATGCTCTGCAAATTTACATTGAGCACTATTGTGTAAAAATAAAAATATCTATAAGAATACCGGATTATATATCTTACTGTTCTTTCTTATATATATATATATATATATATATATATATATATATATATATATATATATATATATACACACAAAAAAAAATCAATGAAATTTCAGTGATATTTCTTCAAAATAATTGTAGATATTATTTATCTTTTGATGTGGTACATTTTCAACTAGCTTAAAAATAAGTGTGGAAATGATCAGTATTATTTAGCTGAACTTTGTTATGTATTACATCTGATTTTTTTGACAAATAATATATTCAGTCAAACATTGTGAAAACCTAAGTTTTGAAATATGATTTTAAAATTTTTTTTTAGAGTGAGGTTCACCCGTTACAAGGCCCACACAAGGTAGAAGGTTGGGATTGGGAGGCATTTGTGTGTATAGTAGTGGAAAATACTGGTTAACCCTGGTTTTGAACAGGTTAAAATTGTTGTGATCAGGGAAACATCATGCTGGGAGTTGGTCCCACAGGATGCATCTCTATATATATTAAACCAATAGATTATCAAAAAAATTCAATATGATCAGTTACATTCCAACTGATTTGTGCATGATAAAGATTAAAATTCATTTGCTAGCAGATTTGATGTTTTGTGCTCAGCTTTCAGTAAAATGAAATCAGATTTAAAAAGACAAGATAATTTATTAAATACTGCTTTGTATTAATTAACTAAAATTATATTAATATAAAATTAAATTGCAGAAAAAAATATTCAGTTTGTGAAACTAAATGTTACAATTTATTGTCCAACAACAGAGGAGAGTACACTTTCTTGTGACAAAATTTTCATCCCATTTCTGCTGTGATCAGGAATTATAGAATAATTAATTGACAGCACATAATTAAATGCATAGATATAGATTTTGTTTTTTAGATGTTTTAAATTAACTTTGAGAATTAGAGCGAGTAGAAAATTTATAAATATAAGCTATGGACAGAGAAATCAACACTGCATGTTTGTCACTTGAAGCATAAACAAACTATATAATGCGACAGAAAAATTCTTAACCAGACTCATTTCCCAAAATCTGAACAAATGATCAAGTATTAGATTTTTGAGGAGGGAAGGGCTTCTTGGTCATGCCAGTAACATTTCATTGTACATACATCATATTTCCAAGTTTGGCAGATATAGCCTAAATCTGATCAATTAAATTTTTACAAATAAATTTATTAAAAATAAGAGTAATCATAAAATTAAGTAAAATATTTATTAATTCTCAATCTGTAGGATACAGAATAAATATTTAAGATTTATTTCAGGAAAAAAATAGTGTTTTTGAGACTAGTGGGTGTATATATAAGATTAATAGTGGGTAAGCAATTGACAAAATAGGAAAACTCCTTAGTGATGCCTTTTGTGAACTTGTAACTAAGTATTTTGTAAGGTGTACTTAAAACATGTGTTTACTGATGCATTATGAAACATGTCATTAAATAGTTTTTTTTTCTATTTTGTCACTTGCTTACCACATATACATATCTCTTACACAATTCAAATAAACCAAAGTAAAATAGTTTTAAACTGGACAAAAATTTGTAGTTCAATTTGTAAAAGTTTTTACCCGATCAAAATAAAGCCAATAAAATAGATTCAGATAATATAAACAAGCTGATAACTTTTTTCCCCAATGTTAGAGAGTAAGTGCACTTTGTGTAGTTAAAGACTTTCTTCATTATATCTAAAAAACATTGTATATCAATGCATATATGAAATCATATGTATATACTTAAACAAGTGAGCTTAAAATAATTTGTTCTCATCATATCTATTACATCCTAGAAGAAATGTAAAAAAGGGTCAATAAATTACAGTGAAATTAGGTTATGAAGTGTACAAGTCCATGTCCTGAATAAGTAAGTGGTTGGTTGTTTTGAAAGTCAATCTTTTATCTTAAACATGCTCATATTACTATCATGCCAAGTCATAGAAGAGAAAATTTTCATCTTGCTTTTATCTTAAAAATAAAGTAAACACAATCCAGTCAGTCCATGAGAATATTTTCTCTGCTTACAATGAACAAATACATTGAACCAGTATATATTTACACACATTTTACAGAAATAAAAAAATCCATTTTAAACAGAATAGAAATCAAGAACAATAACACTAGTAACATTTCTGCAGTTTACTTCTTCAGAAGTAAACACTTTATCTATAGAAAATGGAGGACATTCTATATTAATGAATGTAAGTATTCTATCTAGATCTTCATATATACAAAGTGAGACCCCTACCATTACAGTATTTTGGTTACTACCATTAATATGCTCTATATAGTAACAGCTAATTCTTTTTAGCACACATTACCCAGCTAAACAAAATTAATTCAATTATGATTACTATAATTTTAAAAGAAATTAAGCTAATGTTGCTGATAAAATGTATGCACACAAAAATGTATTTACACACACACACACACACACACACACACACACACACATTCATGCACAGAAATGAACTTGGCCCAACCCATTCCAAAAATCTGAACAAATGACCCAGCATCAAAATTTTTTTTTTGTGGGGGAAAATATCCCTTAAATGCCAAATTCCCACAAAGTAATATAATAGACAAAGCTACTGTTAAAACAGAAGATAATGAATAAGAGATATTCATAATAACTGAAAGACCATGGAAACCAAGAAACTATGCACGCAAAACATCCTTCACTAGTTGTAAATGCTTGAACAGCACAACTGTTTCTAAACATATATGGGAACTTAAAAACAAAATACACTAAAAATATCATGAAAAATAGGGAAAACAGTACTAGCCTACAACAATAAATCCAAACACTATAAACTTTGGCTGGAGGAGAAAATAGCTATAACCACCTTCCCAGCCCAACACAAATTACTAAAAAAAAAAAAATGATCAGAACCTATCTTAAAATGCAGATATGTAAACCAATTTTTACTGTGTTACTTAAAAAAACTGTGGCAAATACACCATTCTTTCTAACAGGAATCCAGTCACAAGTTTTATACAGAATTCTAACTTTCTTTATTTGGGAATTAAACTTGGTGACCATGATAAAGCTTGGGCGCCACACATGGTATTAAAACATGTACCAAGTATCTGCGTCGGTGGACCAGGTACAAGAAGAGTTGTCTGAGGTTTAGATTTCCCATGGTTTGGAGGGAGCTAACAAACCATAGCACTGTTACTTGTGTGCTATTGATGTAACTGTGATCAACAGAAAATTGGAGTGCTACAGTATGAACCCAAACATTGGAGACTGTCCATTAACAGCAGCAAGTGATCAGTAAAAAGTGTTCTGCTGTACAATGGTAACCAGTTTGCCTCTGTATACTTTGCTCAATCAACTACACTGAAGGAGTAATATGAAGCAGTGAAGTATGTGCTGGAGCAAATTCATTATGATCAACATCAGTGGCTTTTTGTGCTGACCTGAAGATGGTAAACTTTTTGTTGGAGCAACAGTTCAGATGTGGCAGGGGCGATGTCACCCCTGAAATAATAATAATGCTAATAAAAGAGGATATGCTGTAAAACAGAAAACACCAAGTGAAGGAGAGGCATTTTCGAATAACGAACATGTTAATATGCTGTAAAGACTTTGAAATCTAAATGTTACAGAGAGTTAATTTAGAACACAAAATACAATCTTTTTGTATGTGTACAAAGGATATCAGATTACTAATAGAAAATTAATGGAACAATAATAATTTGGAACTTTTAAAAAAAGAAAGAAATGGATTTTGACACTATAAGAATCAAAGTTAAAATTAAGGATGTTTTGATCTAGAATTTATTTTTAAAACAAGAATCCCTGTAGTTTACAAAAAGTGGAAGAATAATTAATAGCAAGGTGATTCTTGTGAACCTTGGAAACCAATCAATGAAAAAGTAAATTGTATTATTTTTGGAGAAGTGAAGTTGTACTTTGGTAGAATGTCATTACATACGTACTAGAAAAACAGATATGTCACCAGTCTGAGACAAATGAGGCTGGTTCTCTTAATAAAAAGGTGAGCCAACCGGATAAGGCAGAGTTTTTTGGTTCATCTGTCTTTGAATGCAGTTGAACTGAGTGGAGAGACGTCAGAGATTGAAAAGGAAGCATCCGCTGTGTGTTGCTGAAGCTGAAGGCAAAGAAGCGAAATACCGCCACTAACATCTAAATACCGCTACTCCTGCTACTATTATTACTACTACATTGAAGGTTGTAGTAGTGACAATAAGAACAGACCAAAAAGGGTTAAAATGAAGGCCACATCTCCCCTTTACAGAAATTGTTCAAAGTATTTGTGTTTGGTTACTGTTCACATACAAGAAACATTCAACCTTGTGCAACAAGTGTTATTTTTTTTTGCGTGTTTGCTTTCATATATATATAAAAAAAAATGTTTGTCCTTTCAAAATCGAATCGACTTGGTTATATTTATTTTTCTGTTAACCCGATTCTCACCTGATGAACTCTCAGGCAGACCAATGGAGAGCTCCTGGATTTCTATGATCTGATGACCACCCTCCAGGATTAAAACAATCACAACATGGCTGGAGGGTGGCTTTGAATTCACATTGGGACCAGAGACTTGTGTCTAACCTGTAATACTGGACCATACCAGATCAACAGCTGGTCTTGTGGAGTGCGTGGGTCTAGTGGGGTGAAGATACAGTGTTACACAGGTTCACCAAGAACCCATGCTTTCTGTGCATGTGGAATATTAGGACACTGCTCAGCATTACATAAAAAAGGATTGGCCTGTTTGGGAGGAATTGATGCCTTGCAGAGCAACAAGCATCATCAAGAAGCCTCTGGTGGACAGAGATGGGATAATTTTCCTATCACTGTACATCAAGCTCAGCTTGATCAAGCAGCTCACCAATGCTCTGGACAAGAATGGTAACTGCTTCACTTACTTGTGCCAGGTTTTTCCAGGATTGATGGAGAAGTTGAAAGCTGGTATCTTTGATGGTCCTCAAATCCGTCAGTTCATCAGAGATCCAGCGTTTGAAAGCGCAATGTACAAAGTGGAACTGGGAGCATGGAAGGCTTTTGTTCTGGTCAAGAAGAACTTTCTTGGCAACAAAGCCAGGAACTACATAGAACTTGTCATCAATACACTGACTGCTTTCAGAAACTTGAATGCAACATCAAAAACACATTATTTATTCTCATATATGGATCAGTTTCCTGAGAATTGCGATGAAATGTGCGATGAACAGGGGTATAGATTCCATCAGGACATGAAAGTGATGGAGACCAGGTATCAGAGACATTGGGATACAGTCATGATGCTTGATTACTGCTGTACATTGGAGAGAGACACCTATAACAGGGAGAGTTTGGGAACCACACAAACACAGACATATTTTTTTTTGTTATTGAAATTGGAGTCTTTGTCTAGAATCCAGTGTATGAGTTTTTACGTCAATTATTTATTTTCTGTAACCCATTTCTTTTCTATACTATTCTTTTCTGCTATATAAAAGACATTAACAATTCAACCATTGAATAGTTGTTTGTCTGGCTTTCTGCAGATATATATTTTTTTTGGTGCATTCTAAATTTCTTAGCACAGACTCTCCAGCCGTGTCTACATCTTAAGTCGACTGTGAATGGATGAACATCACTTCTGCTTTCTGAATCAAACCAAACACAACATGGGCAGGAAGCAGGATTAAACCAGTGGGGCGGTCGAATGATCTACGGATGCTCAGGGGACCTACAGTCACTGCCTTAAGTTCGGTTAAGACCGAATAGGCACCTCAACCCAGAGAGTAAGACGTCGGAGGTTGAGGAGCTGGAGCAAAAGTATTAGACTGGTGGCTGTGACCAGGATAGACCTATGGGAATTACCACGGCCATCTGAAAGAGGAGAGAGGGTTGCATTTGTTTTCTCCAGTCGGGACCAAGTAAGACCAGAAAGGACTCTAGTCTTTGGACTATATTGGTCTAAAAGGGACATAACGAGGAAAAGAGAAGGAAGCAAAAGAAGGAAGAAAAAGGAACAAAATATGGAGGTTAAGTCACTTTTTGGTTTCCTTTCTTCGCTCATTGCACTTAGATCTGCCAGTAACATTGTTGATCTTGTTTTGACTTTGTCGATGTTGTTCGCATTTGAAGTGCCACCACCGTGTTAAGTATTTTTCCTTTCATTCTGTCATTGGAAGTGGTAGTTGACAAGACGCTAGGATGAGCATAGCAGGATCAGATGCCACAGATGACCTTGGGGATGTGCAGTCCCCGAAATATCAATGGGTTTCAGATGGCTGACAGATAGCATGAAGTTACCTACTTATAAGAAACCCTGCGGACCTGCACAAATGGATTCTGTCCATTCAGAAAAAGCAGGTGATCTATGGCCTCTCAGACCAAGAAATGGTGCTCCTAGCTTACAACTCTGCAGCAGGGCAGGTGTCCAAATTCATAGGGGGGTGGTACAGAGAAAACTCGGCCCTGACGTGGACCAAGCTTAAATCCGCTCTGGTGTGGCAATACGCAAGTGAGCGTATGGCCATTGAGGCAGTCAGGATATTATTCTGGCTGCAGCAACAAGAAGGAAAGACTAATGAGGAATTGGGGGAAAGAATCAAGGGGCTAGAGGCGTTAGCTTTTCCGGAGTTGGCGACTTGGGACAGTGGATCTATTCAGGCCTTGTTGGCTGATGTGTATGTGGACGCGCTGAGTGACAGGGACCAGAAGAGCGACGTTCTGAAGGGGGACCGGTCACCCTGGCCACAGCCATAGAGGCGGCTCAGACCAGCGAAAGACTGGGATAGAATAAGAGGGGGTGTAGGTAGGAACCCCAAGGGGCCAAAGTAGTAATGAAAAAGAAGGACCGGGAGCAGATCCAGATACGGGACCTGAAAGAAGAGGTGGGAGAGGACTGGGAGGCTGAGGCAGTTCTCAATAGGAGACCTTGGGATCTGCGTTATGGGTTTCACAAGCCCACATCGGGCCGATATGGTCTGGTGTGCTGAACTTGCAAGTATGGTGGGCCCGATGCCTGCGACTGTCCGACAAACTATGGAGGTGACCCAAGGTTTTGGGACTGGACTGCACGACTTGTGGCAAGATCGGGCACAAGGCTCGGTGGTGTACAGCAAAGAGAGACCATAAACTGGGAATAAAGCGAATTAATACACCTATCGAGAAGGAAAAGGGTCCGGGGAAACGTCGATGGGTCACCCGTGAAAAAGTAAGAGGCAGGGTGGCCCCAGTGCAAGTAAGACCTCTGAGATGCTGGACATGTGGTGTGGTCGGGCACTTTTCGGCAAGTTGTAAGGAGTGAAGGTGTTGGCGATGTGCAGGAGTAGGTCACCTGCGATGAACCTGTCCTCACAGGAGAAAGATGTACCACACCGAACGGAACAACCCTAACTCAAATAGAGGGGAGAAATGGATTGCTAGTCCGAGCAAAGAGAGTCATCCGAGCTCTACCCCACCCAGGAGGGCCTCTAGACAGAAATTGGAGCCTCTAGAAAAAGTTGAACTCCTGTCACCGACTCCCATGTCTCGGTTGTTGAGAAAGCAGGAGGGAGAGAGCATACGGAAAAGCACAGGTATACTGTTTGCTGAAGGAAGGGCCAGACTTCACCTGTAATGTGTTGCTGGGAGTTAAGAAGGTGAAGGACCTTGTCGATACTGGAGCTTCAGTGTTACTGGTTAGCTCCAAGATTTTTAGACAGTTGGGACTGAAAACGAAGCTTAGTCCCATCAATCTACTAATAAGTCAGGCTTATAGTAGCAGGATGAGGATAGAAGGTATGACGTGGCTACCTTTCCAGTTGGCAAAAACCAGAGGTAAACTTAAGGTTTATGTGGCACCTGACTTGTGTGATGAGCTAATTTTGGGGAGTGACTGGCTTAGGCAGAATAAGATCCGTTTCGACCCCGCCACCCTAACATTGGACAGGGTAGAGATACTGTTGGGAGAGGATAATTATGAACAATTGCCAGTGGTGGCCCAGACAGAAATAAAGCTTCCCCCTAGGACTACTGTATCTGGGAAGGGCAAGGTTATAACAGAAGGAGTGCTGAACAGTGACCTGTACCAAGTGGTCCCTACTGATAGGTATGATAATAGTGAAGGGGAAATAACTGTGTGTGATTCATTGGCGAAGAGATTGGGGACCGTTCCCTTACTGTTAACCAATACTGCCAATAAAACTATTAAAATAAAGCAGGGAGAGGAGCTGGCACAGACGTGCCCAGTGAGAGAAGTCGAACAGGTGAGAGTATGGAATGAGAATAGGCCTGGGAATAAGACAGGTAGCAATGAAATAAGGGATGAAGATATAACAGCCCCTGAGTGTTATAGGAGGAAATTGAGGGGGGTTGCTGAATGGTAGTCGGGAGGTAATAACCAATACTGATAAGGAACTGGGACAGACCACAAACCCATCAAATATTTGTTAGAGGCAGAGTGGATGAATAAGAAGATACAACAGTGGGCATTGACGTTAAGTGGGTATAACTGCAGAATAGAATATTTGGCAGGGAAGGATAATACCTATGTTGACCTGTTATCGAGGATTCCGAAGCAATTAGAGACCGAATCTGTCAGGTTGGAGCTGGGTGTGGATGATAAAGCATTCCAAATTAATGTGATCAATTTACAGGCGTTGAAGGAGAGACTTGGTTGGAAAGACCAGGAAACGAGTGAAACGGAGATTGTTTCCAACCCCCATTGGAGAGATATTATTAGGCAAAGCCAAGAGGATGGCGAGATAGCAACTATCAGATCCAGGGTAGAGGCAGGGCGTACCTCCAAATGTATGGTGCACGATGGAGTGTTGTATTACCTTTCAGGAAGAGATGAGGAAGTAAGTTTAAAAATGGTGATACCTGAGAAGTTGAGAGCTGAAATTCTAGATCAGTGCCGTAGGAGGTTAGGACACCTGGGAATTGATAAGACGTATGGATTAATAATGAGATTACTACTGGCCTAAGTTGTTTAATGATGTTGTGAACCATGTAAAAAAAATGTGTAACATGCCAAGTACAGAGTCGAAGGAGTAGGGTTGCCCCAGTATTAGAAACGGATGTTCCGAAGTATCCATTTCAGAAAGTAAGCATGGATATTTCCGGGCCCTATGGAGAAACACATAGAGGTAATCTTTACATAGTGAGTTTTGTGGACTGGTTGACAAATTGGCCTGAGGCATTTGCCATACCGGATAAGAAGGCATGAACGGTGTCAGATATAATATTGAATGAAATATTCCCTAGGTATGGGGCCCCTGAACAGTTGGTTACCAATAATGGATCAGAGAATGTGAATCAGATTATGAGAGAGACATTGGGAGAATTAAATATACAGCACATAACCACCTCTCCATATCACCCCCAAAGTAACGCTAAGGTAGAGATGATATCATAAGACCCTCGCTGATGTGTTAGCTAAACTAAAAGAGGATAATAGGGAAAATTGGGATTTATTCGTAACCCAAGCGTTAGCAGCTGTGAGATTCTTGATGAACGAGATGACAAAATTTTCCCCTTATTACTTGATATATGGCAGGGATGTAGTCTTACCTATAGACAATCTGTTACGACCTAGGAGGAAGTATTTAGGAGAGGATCATCACCAAATAGTTTTAGAACAACAGCATAAAATTTTTATGTGAGTGAGGAGGAGGATTTAAAGAGCCCAAAAAAGGTGAAATGATAGGGTAAATAAAAATAGAGAAGAAGTTTCCTTCCAGATAGGTGATCCAGTGTATTATAAAATACACAGGAGAGAAGGTAAATTGGACCAGAGATGGAGTCCATAGTATAGGATTGAGGAGCAGACGGGTCCGGTTTCCTTTGTGATATGGGACCAATTGACCGGACAGGTAAAGAGAGTGCATGCCAATGATATAAAGCTAGCTGAAATAGGAGAATGGAAAGGAACGGAAACAAAAACTCAACAGAAAAGGCTGAGGAAAACTACATTGGTAGAACCTGAAGGGTTAGAAACTGAGAGTGAAAGTGAAGGGAGTGAGGAGATTGAAATTAGCCCAACTACCCTTCGAAGGCTGAGGGAGGAAAGTCGGACCCCAGCGGGACATTCTGAGGAAGCAGGGATTGAGCCTAACCTTAAGGAAGAAGAAGAACTGAGTGAATGGGAAGAAGAGGATGAAATTCCGTTAGCTCAATTGCAGAGTAGATTGCGGGCTGAAAAAACACCTAGTGTTAATGAGGAATTACCACTAAAACAGTAATTGAGGGGAGTGGTGCAGCCCAAGCCCAAGGATTATGTGAAACCAGTACAGTGGCTGTGGTGAACGAGTGATGGTCTGGGACTAACTGTGCAATTATCATCAGTGCTGGGGAGCTGTGTGGATGGGCCCCATGCATGCACGGCGCTTGTGATGGTGTGGGTCAGTGCTTGAGGTATAGAGCTCTAAGATGTAACCACCCGCTAAAAACAATAAGAGAATGATTAAGTAAGATGAATTATTCTCTCCATCACTTTGCAGACATGGACGAGAGGAGGCTTGGGATACTGACGATGCTAGTTGTGGTAAATAATACCTGGGAACACACTGAGAATACTGTATTTAAGAAGACTAGCGAAGTTATTATAACTAGATCAAAGTGGTTGATAACTTTGGTGATAGACCTGCAGCCGTATGAGAAGTTACTCGGTCAGTTGAAGACTGAAGTGAACAAACTAGATACAGCCAGAGACTATTTACAAACTCCGGCATACCACCGTATATTATACTACTTAGTTCAGGAATCCCTAATACTTGAGAGACAATGGAAGGAAATGAGTTACTATTTGAAAGGAATAAAGTTGTTACGGACCAGGCAAAAGAGGGCAGTATTACCTATAATGGGAAAGGCATTAAGCGTGTTGTTTGGTACAGTCTCCGAAGGCGAAGTGAGAGTAATTAAGAGGAAATTAAAGGCGGTAGAACAGAGACAACAAGCAATGACTCAGTTGGTTAGAGAGAGCGTATCTATACTCAATGTTACTAGGCTGGAATTGGCTAAGAATAGAGGGAGTATCAATTGGTTGATTTCTCACCTACGGGTTTTTAGAAATGAAGTGATAAATGTAACCACATCTGTAACAACCGAATTACAGGAATTAGAGGGGTTTTTGCAAAGGTATTTTCAATTATTAGATATAATGAGTAAGGTACGTCAAACAAGTCACTCTTTAACAGTGTTGTTAGAGCATGTGAAAGCACAATTAGACATGCTGTCACTGGGACACCTGTCTCCGAGTATAATAACGCCGGAACGATTTAGGGAAGTACTACTGGAGATACAAGCCAAACTACTCCATCACCTTAGATTACCTGTAGACTCCACCCAGCAGTTATCAAGGTATTATAGCACCTTGGGATGTAATACCTTGTTGGAAGATGATAAATTGCTAGTGCTAGTGTTGGTTCCATTACTGGACAGAGATAGTACCTTTGAAATTCATCAGGTGATGAATCTTTCCCTTCCCTATCCAAAACTAAGGCCGAAGATAGCAGCGGTGGCTAGGTACAAGGTAGAGACGGAATTTGTTGCCCTGAACCTAGCCAGGACAGAGTTTATGCTATTAACAAAGGGAGAAGCAGAAAAATGCAAGAATGATGCCTTAGGTACCTGTGGGTCTGTAAGTCCAATTTATGTGACAGGTAGTCACAATCTGTGTGTACTAGATTTATTTAAGAAAAATAAGAAGGGAATTAGAGATCATTGTCAGATAGAGGTTTTGGCTAGTGGAATATTACCTAAAGCAACCAGTGTCTCTGACGGAATTTGGGCAGTGGCCACACAAGAAAAGATTGAATTATCTAAGGTGTGTGAAGGGAAGCCCACCACTACATTAAGAGTTACTCCCCCTTTGTTTTTGTAGAGCGACCCATTGGTTGTGGAGCTCATGATCCATCTATCTCTTTACCCCCCTACTACCAAGCAAAAGAGAAGTTTGAAGAGAATGAGGCTTTGTTAGAGCTGGTAGGAATGAATGCCAGTGGATGGACGGGATTGTGGGAACCCATTGTAAGAGAGATTCCTAAGATGTCGCTAGAAAAGATGCCGGTGTTGTTAAGGCCAATCGATAAGATTCAACTTGGACGCTTGAAATCAGAGTTAAGTAAGATATGTACGCCGAATTCGGGCTGGAAAGAGAATTTGGTTGATATAATAACCTGGCCGACTGTTGTGGGAATTATACTAATGATAGTCGTGGCCTTGCTGGTTTGGTGGTGGTTGAAGAGGTGTGCGGTGTTGCCGATCAGGCAGAATAAACTGGCACAGGAGTGCATGAGTGAAGGAGGGATTCCAGTTAGTGCACTTTACCAAGGTAGGTCTGACCTGAGTGCATTGGGACCCCTAACTGAAGAAGAGTCCATGATTGTCCAAAATCGGAGGGACAGATTTACAAATAAATCAAATTCTTTTTTAAATTTTTTTGTAATGAGACTGAAATAATTGGTAAGGAGTGTTGCGAACTCCGATAAAAAAAACACACTTGAACTAGTGAACTATGTGAAAAGGTTCTACTGCACGAGATCACCAAAACAGTGAACTTTAACCGGAAGTTGCATGTACATATGTATCGTAAGGACAATGAAAATGTAAATGGACATAATGAGCCCTAAGACGAACTGAGGACTCTACCTTTGCATGCTGGAAGAGACGTATGTTTAAGTAGACCCTAGTCAGAAGCATGTTGAACTGGGTTTTCTCATATTTTGTTGATAGGAAAGCTTGTGTGTCATTTACTAGTAAATGACAGATGGGTAGGGGAGGAAATGTAACAGAGAGATTTTGGGAACTACACACAAACACACACATTTTTTTTTTATTGAAATTGGAGTAGATTTGAACAGCAAAATTAGATCAGAACAATTTTGTTTACTAAGGGGAATCTGATCTAGTCTATTTGGAATTGGGTCATTAGGAAGACAATGGAAGATGATCGAGATAATTTTTATTGGTTAACATTTGAAACAGAGCTTACTAAGGCTGTGAGGAACTTTGAAATTCACATGATTTTGGGTTGAAGGCAGCACTCGTGATAATCGCGTGCAGGCCAAGGGTTGATTTATGATCAGTCAGGTTTATCTATATAAACGCGCACAGAAATCTGTTGACGGAGTGGTTGGCTTGTCTGCCGTTGAGTGAAGTAGAGCTGGGTAGAGAGAGGTTGGAGATTGAAAGTGACGTCAGAGATTGGAACCAAACGCCCGCTAACATATTTTGTTAATATAAGTACGAAGAAGCAAATTACTCCTCCAACAATCTAAGACTGCTACTACTGCTATTATTACTACCACTGGAAATGGAAACGTCAAATAAGCTACAATAATCAAAAGGTTGTTTTTGGGCTCGTCTGTCGTCAAGTGCATTCGAGCTGAGTGGAGAGTGGAAGTGACGTCAGGGATTTGGAACAAAACCCCTGCTAACATGTACTGTTAATATAAGTACTGATGCTTCTGCTACCCCGAAGGTTACTACTACTGTTACTACCACCGAGGAGGAACGCAACTATAAACTTTAAGCCGTGCACAGAAATCTTTATCTTTCCATCGCAAGAGTTGTATATCGTTCTGAGCCGATTTCACAACAAGCTAATCACAACCCACTCTCTCTCTGTCTAGAATCCAGTGTATGAGTTTTTATGTCAATTATTTTCTTTTCTGTAACCCGTTTCTTTTCTATACTGTTCTTTTCTGCTATATAAAAGACATTAACAATTCAACCATTGAATAGTTGTTTGTCCGACTTTCTGTGGATATATTTTTTTTTGGTGCATTCTAAATTTCTTAGCACAGACTCTCCAGCCGTGTCTACATCTTAAGTCGACCGTGAATGGATGAACATCACTTCTGCTTTCTGAATCAAACCAAACACAATATGGGCTGGAAGCAGGATTAAACCAGTGAACCGGTTGAATGATCTACGGATGCTCAGGGGACCTACGGTCACTCCCTTAAGTTCAGTTAAGACCGAGTAGGCACCTCAACCCAGAGAGTAAGACGTCGGAGGTTGAGGGGCTGGGGTGAAAGTGTTAGACACCTATGCTAATGATCATTCTAAGGGTTTGCATCAACGGAATTTCAGGGCCTGAATTTTGAACAATGATGACCTAACATGCAATTTACATATACTGACATTTATCAATGTATACTACTCAATTTATTGTAATCAATGTTTGTAACATTTAATAAACTGTGTTAGAAAAACAATTTTTTTCTCTTAAAACCTTATTTTGTATGAGAAATATTAAGAAATTCAATTGATAATGTCACAAAAATGTAATTGATTTTGTTAGAAGATCAGATTTTTATAGACTCAACTTAGCACAAAAACATGACCTGATAGAGATAAGTAGATGTAATTTTTGGATTCAGTGGTGAAAAACTATCCTAAATTATTTGAAGAAACTGACAACGTAAAAAAAAAATTTGCTGCCCAGTGAATTGACAAGGAAGAACATTGGAGAGCTAGTTTGAAAGAATCAGTGCATATGCTCTGCTATAATAACCTCTTAGTAGTCTTAGTATAGAAATAAAACACAATATGGGAGCAGCTAATAGACAAATGACAGCCAATCTTAAACAACAGCAGCATTAGTCAAACATGACAAGCAACAGCAGCACTAATCAGCAGGCATGTTAGGTTTAAGGCTCCAAGTCTGTCACAGAAAATGACCTAAGTGATTAAAGCATTGGTATGTGTATTTGGTGATATAGTAATTGTGAGTTCAATCCCTGGGCTGTGCAGTGTGTATTTGGAGTTACTGGAAACAGCTGAGTAATAACTGAGCAGTACTTGAAAAAAAAAATGAAGAAGAAAGAACTAGACAAGATATCAGTAGACATAGGCAGTGAAATGAGAACAGTCTACACTCATAAATTAAATAAATGATTCAATTCAGAAGTCCCTGTAGGTTGCCCAGATGAAGGCCACAGGGCACAATGGCTGAAACATTGTGATGACAACAACAAAGATGTAGTCTGAGTATAAATAGTGTAAATAATGATAACTCCTCATGCTAGAAATTCAAACAGAAACCCTATAAAACACTGCAATAGCATTTAGAATAATTTAAAACATAACCATTTCCACCTATCCATTAACCATTAGGATAACAATGTTCCATTGATCAGCGTATATAGTTGAGCCACGAAACAACACACATGGCCAAAAGATTTAAGCATGAAACAAATTGTTGCCACTGTGTTGACAGGGAATATGCCAAATATATATGTGTGTGTGCGCGTGATGTAAAAGCAGAGAGCTGCCGTTATGATTAACAAATACAATATGAAATAGGTATGTAACAAATAAAAATATTTGAAGTATTAAATGTAATAAAATCAAAATTATTAAACTTTTTAGAAAAAATTAAACTTAAAATGGTCTCCATCTCTATAAGTAGGTCTTGAGGTTGACTATATTTATCAGGTTTCTGTATGTTAAATGTTAAAAGATAGAATTTATAAAATCCACATGAAGCAGAAAATGTGGTGGAGCATATTCAAATCAGTCAAATAATGGCAATCTTTATTACATGGGTCATTATGGCAGATCATCCAGAAGAAATTCATTTCTTAAATTCATTAACATTCAGTAGAAAAAGGAGTGAGCATTTCAAATGAGTTTCAACAGAATGACATCTTTCAGGTATGTTCTCAAACAGCTAGTAAGTATGGGTTTGGAGATTAACAAGTCAAGAATCTTGTTTGAACTGCAAGCAACCTCCTTTTAAGCATAGCAGATTTTCTGTTATGTGGAGTACTTTGAAGCACTAATCATTCAAAGTTTCTAGAGAGCATAGGGAATATCAATTTGAAAAATGCATTATACCCAAGAAATTTTCCCAATATTCAATACTGGTTATTTGAACAACAATAGCACTCTTTACATGCATAATGGACCACCTAGTCATGCACTGACTCATGGCCAATTCATTTTTTGTAAATGTCTGGACTTTTATGGATGTAAAAAAAAAACAAAAAAACAAAAAAACAGATATCAAGAAAATTTTGACAAAAGGTTTGCATTAGGCTTTGAATATAGCCTTGTCAGATATTCCACAAGATAACAGTTTTAGAGATTTTTTTTTACTCTTTCAGGCATTATTTACTAAGTCCACAGAATTTTACTTTGAATAATAAAATATTCTTGAATATTGATCTTAATAGATCAATAAAAATAAGTTTTAATTTACAATTCAGGACTTTTAACATATGAGCTGTCCTTTCCATAAAATATCATTTTAAATAAAATGGAGCCGATTTCACAAAAATCTTTTGCTTATTAAATGTTCTGAATACTAAAATTATTTGTAGTACAGCAAATAATGAAAAAGATGGATAAAATAAAATTGAGAAATGTCATAAGGAAGATTAGTGTTACTACATTGGACAAAAATGTAATTAACAGGGTGATGGTGGCTCTCCACTTGTTGAGATCTGAGTAATTTTAAAATGCCAATGAATTAAATACGTGATGTAGTGTCTTATTTTGGGATATGGGGCAATGAAAAAACTCAAGAAAGAATTATCAATTAAATTTTAATGAAGAGTGGAGTACATTGCCAATAAACCTAATTAAAAATGTTACTTAGTTACAATAAATGAAATCAACTGGGAATAGGCTAAGCCACAGTGAGGTTTGAACTGGCAGATAAAGTAATAAACACATTAAAACTTTTACGATTAAGTAAATCACTAATCTCCTCTACTACACTTCTACATTTGTCAAAGTTGGTTGACATGACAAATAGAACCTGGATAAACTTGACCTTGTCATGAAAAGTTATATGGGGGTAGAATGATTGACATTTACTTAAATACTATTCAACCTAAAATTCTAGCCAAAAACTGATGACCAGAAAATTTTAGAAACCAAAGTTTTGGTTGTAATATATAAATAAGCAGGGAAACAGAGCTGGCATTTGTTGTAGGTAGATCATAGAAAGAAGACCTGTCAGATTGTAATCACTGCCCATAGTCATGGCATCAATTCCTGAATGAATGCTAGAGAAGAATATCACAGTGAGTCTTGTAACAAACATAAAAACATGATACTTTCAAAGACAACAACAAATCCGAGAGGAACACATAACTCCAACAATTGCTTTGGTTTTTGGTTGTCTCAAGTTTACAATCACATATGTAGATACTATAAGTACAAGTGCTATTGGAAATATAAATGTTAAATACACAATGTGTATGGTTGTAAAAGAAAACCATCACAGTAGTGTACTTTTTGGTATGTAATTATTAAGCAACTGGAACCTCTGTAAAAGTCATTTTGAGGGGATTTAATAGACTGGTGGATAAATCAGAATACAATGTGGCATGATTTCATCTTCGTTACAAGATTGAATTTATCTACAGGAAGAATATTGCCACTTTCAGTGACCCAGTAACCAAGATTATGTATATTGCAACAGATGTCAATAAGCAGGAAGACAAACTCAGACAAATACTTCCCAGTCATAAATGGGAGATACTCTATTTGTCTGTGTGACTTCAATGACTTTATAGGTCAGAGTAAGACCGATACAACATTGCATATGGGATGAGGAACACCATACTTTGCAAAAGTGTCAGAAATATTAGATCAATAGTAGTGTTCTGCCTTGTAATAGGCAGATATTCAAGGTAAGACCTCTCAAAAGTTGTAATACCTAACGTGCATATATATATATATATATATATATATATATATATATATATATATAGATACACACACACGTCTATATGTACAAATATATATGCACACACATATATATATATACATACGCATATGTATATATACATATAAACGCATACGTATGTATGGAAATATGTATATATATACATATATACACATACTTACGTATATAAATATATATAGATGTTTACATATATATATATATATATACATGTATACATATATACACATACATATATAAATATATATAGATATTTGCATATATATACATGTATACATATATACATATACTTACGTATATAAATATATATAGATGTTTACATACATATATACACATACTTATGTATATAAATATATATAGATGTTTACATTATATATATATATATATATATATATATACACATATACACTCTTACGACCCTCCCCCTTTTTTCCAACACTATCAATAGTCGAGGTAGAAGAGGATCGTAATCTGTGTCATTCTTCTTTTTTTTTTAACATTTACATTGAACAAACATGATAGGCAACAAACGATAATGGAGACAGGAAATATAAATTTATTAACAAACATAAAATCATGGAAAAGATAGAATAAAAAAAAAACAGCCAAAACAAAAATGACAATATGTCATGAATAAACATTTAAACATTGTAGACAAAATAGTGGGAGGAGAACATCATCTAAGAAAGGTAAAACACAAATCAACATATGGTTTTGTGCCATACTTGCACGAATTTACAGAGCATGTGCCATATTTGCATGAATTTACAAAACATCAGAATTTTAAGACAAGTAGAAAGAAACATGTAATAAAAAGATCTCATGCTAAACTTGAAAGTACAAACATGAAAAAGAAGTACATTTAAACAAAAATGAAGCACAATAAAAACAACAAACTTATCTCGTAATAAAAGTTCTTTTCCCCTAATGTCTCTTATATCTACTTCTTTTCTTTTCTCTTTTTCCTTTTCTATTTCTTTTTATAAGCATCTCTCTTTGAGGTCTTTTCTTACTTCCTCTCTTACTCTTTTCGTTGTCTAGGGGCTTGACCAGTGATTAAGTTGAAAACGCCTTACCTCTCTCTTTCATCTCGGTGTGGCAGCATTCTCATTCGAGGTGATCTATTCTTTCTTTCTTTCTTTTCCCTTTCTTTGTTTGTTTAAGGGCTTGGTGATGGTTGAAACTGCTTTCTTTCTCCTTCTCCTTCATCTTGGTGTGTCAACCTTTGAGATATTTTCTTCCTCTCTTTCCTTTTCCCATAAGTATCTCCTTTTGTGATCTTTCTTCGCTTTCTTCTTTTCTTTTTCTATAAGCTGTCTTCTCTCTTTCACCCCAATGTAGTGGCATTCCGCATTCGTTGTCAAACAGATCTATCTATTCTACTCGGAGATGAATTCTCCTTGCAATTTCGCAAACACGTCTTCTCAGCCTTTAGACCTGGACACAACTCTTGTATTTTCTGCAAATATGTCTTTTCGGCTCATATGCCTAGACAAATTTCGCGAGCACGTCCTTTCGGCCCGCAGGCCTAGATGAAAAACTTTTCCATTTCACTATTCATTTCCGTTTTTTTCTTGTCACATGGTCAATTTTCAAATACAAACTTTTTCCCATTATGGGTGGAATGAGATCATTGACCCCCTCTCTCTTCTGAAGGGTCAGAGAAAGTTTAGTTTAAAGTGTTTCAACTTCTTTTATCTGGAATCTATCCATGTAAATCATGTTGTCAACACGTTGACCAAAAAGGAAGGAAAGGGTACATTCAGGTTAATCTTTGTCACCACTAAGTCTACTTATCTCTTTGGGCTTACTTTTTTACATTTCTGCACATACTGGGCTCTTTATTTTAGAATGCTTCTAAAATATAAGCAATGGTATAGTTTTTATAATAAATTTAGATGGGGGTTCGTAACACCTCCTCACCAAAAAAGAAAAAGGCTATGGATATATCCATTGCATTTTTCTAATCTTAAAATGGTTTATTTTGACAATGGGCAATTTTTTTCAATTAAATCATCATATTGATACAAGAAGAAAGGAGAAAAATGTGCAGTAATGCTTATCATAAATGTTATCATATAGAACTTTTCTCCCGTCCTCATACTTTCATTTATATGAATAGAGGGAATAACAATATCAAAATTTAGTTAAACATACTGACTCTTTTTTCTTTTTTTTCAAAAACACATTACGAAATTCTCCCAAAAGATAATACGTTTTAACAAATAGTTTTTTGGTTATTTTTATATTTCATTGCCTGCTATCACATCACATTTAATGTCAAACTGACCACTTTATATTGGGGGATGCTACAGTCCTCATTCCCTTAGTAATAGCATTTCTAAAGAATTTCAAAATTCATTATGATCTTTGACATCCGTCACAGGGATTTAACTTATGATCCCCTCCTCCATCCACCAGGCCACGCTTATTTTCCTTTGGCTGCCGACTATATTTTCTCATTAGAACTTTTAACAGAATATTCAACATTTAGGCAAGGCTCATTGATTCACTTAGTAGCACTTATTCTTTCAATTTTTATTCTTTATCAGCACACATATTTATCAATGACATAGCAAGAAGTGATAGTCCATGGATAACAACATAATTCCATGGATCGCATAATGAGTTCTTGTGAACACTCCCAGGATGGTCACCATGTGCAACATAGTGTGGCAATTGCCTTTTCGCGGCGCAAATATGAGACTATTATTGACAGATTTTTTTTTTTAAACATCTTTTGTGACCGACATGAAGCATATGAAATAAAAATGGTAATCGAAAGACTTTAGGGCTGCAACAAATTTACTGCAAGGCATGAACTATTTGACAAACGTCAAGTTGGTAATGGGGTATAATAGGGCTATGAAAAATAAGGTATTTATTTTGGGACATAATCTCTGTTCTGTAACAAGAGACACCCTACTGACTGAGATATCTTTCTTTGTTCAACTATAAGGACGTTGGGGGAAATAACTGGCGTTTCCCTATCGAAGTTTAGCAATGTCTGGGACAAATTGAGGGTATCAATTTCCACTCTGTCCCTATTTTTGAGACTATGATCCTACTTCATAAGTGTCTCGGAAAGGCCTATAGTTTTGCTAACAAGTTCCCTAGTATCTTTATCTTAATCTCAGCAATCTTTCTACAGCGAGAGATGCTATATATTTTTTTTCCATATATTCCATCTCCGTCCGTCGACCACCGGTATTCCAAATAACACTCAGTTGGGTAAATGATTAAATTCGGTGTAAAAGGAAAGAAAAATCCCGGATGAGCCCCCATCTCTTACAACCCTCCCCCTTTCTTCCAATACTATCGATAGCAGAGGTAGAAGAGGATCGTAATCTGTGTTATTCTTTGTTCTTTTTTTTTAACATTTACATTTTACTCAATTTTCGTAAAATATATTTCTTTCCCAAAGGTCACTTTCCGATTGATCAGACACGGCTGAGTGGAACTGATTAAGGAACAAACATGATAGGCAACAAATGATAATGGAGACAGGAAATATAAATTTGTTAACAAACATAAAAACATGGAAAAGATAGAATAAAAAAAAATGGAAAAATGAAAATGACAATATGTCAAGAATAAACATTTACACATTGTGGACAAAATAGCGGGAGGAGAACATCCAATAAGAAAGGTAAAACACAAATCAATGTATGGCCTTCTGCCATACATGCATGAATTTACAGAACACGTGCCATACTTGCACGAATTTACAAAACATCAGAAGTAGAAAGAAACATGTAATAAAAAGAACTCATGCTAAACTTGCATGAAAGTACAAACATGAAAAAGTACATTTAAACAAAAACGAAGCACAATAAAAACAACAAACTTATCTCGTAATAAAAGATCTTTTCTACTAATGTCTCTTATATCTACTTCTTCTCTTTATTTTAGAATGCTTCTAAAATATAAGCAATGGTATAGTTTTTATAATAAATTTAAATGGGGGTTCGTAACAATACGTATATATACATACGCATATATATGTATATTACATACACACATCTGTATATATACATACATGTGTATATGCATACGCATGTGTACATATGCATACATACATGTCTGTGTATATGCGTACATATGCATACATACGTGTATATGCGTACATATGTGTACATATGCATACATACATATGTGTATATGCGTACGTATGTGTACATATACATACATACATATCTGTGTATATGAGTACGTATGTGTACATATACATACATACATGTATATATGCATACATATATATACATATATATGAACATATACATAAATATATGTATATATACATACTTATATTTATATATGTATACTTACATACATATATATATATATATGTATGCATATATACATGTATGTATGCATATATACATGTATGTATATATCCATGTATATATGTATATGTACATGTATGTATGTATATATACATGTACATATGCATATATACATATACATATATATATACATATGTATACATATATACATGTATGTATGTATGCATATATACATGTACATATGCATATATGTATGTATATATACATATACAATATATGTACATATATATACATATACATGCATATAGTGCTGTTCGATAAAAGTGACTCAACTGATTTTTTTTACTAAGAATATTTTTTGTCCATTGTTTTTGAGGTTAAAATAATTTTTAATCTTATATAATAATCTTTATCATATAAAGACCCCTTCCCAACCACCTCAGAAAAAAAGTTTATTCACCCTAAGGCATTCTATTGATAATTATAACTTTGGATATAGATGAGATTCAGGAAAAAACTGTTAAAAAAAAATGACTCAAATATCACAGTCTAATGATTAAACTGGTAAATTTAAAGACTTTTGGACAAAATATTGAAAACTATTTTACAATACACACAATACAATATTCTAGAATATTCCAGAAAGCCTGATACAGTATAATAACAGATAGAAATAGCCACTCAAGTCACTGACCAGATGAATGGGTGTCAGTAGCCAAGATTGTATATCGCTATTGCCTTTTATTTCATGAGTGGATTTACGACCTTGAGAAGTGACTCTTTAAATTGAAATGTTTCATTTTTGTTAATTTTTGCTTTTCGAAAACTTTTTTCAAATTTAGTTTTTGCTTGATTTTAGTACATATTAGTATTTATACACTTTTTTGTTTCTTTTCTGTTTCCTTTCTGTTTGTATTTTTACCCTCCACCTGTTTTTATTTGCATTTTTCGTATTAGGTTGAATTGTTTATTGTCTTTGGTTTGCCCCATTCTTCTTTCATTTTATTTGCTTTTGAATATTTTTGTCTTTCGGTTTGTGTTTAAAAACATTTAAAAAGGAAAAAGAAACCATTCATTGGGTTGACTGTGGTAGGTTTTTTCACCACTATGGTTGACAAAAACATTGATGTCTCGGATACACTGGTACCAAATCCGGTGTCACCGGCCAAAACAGCCTGGTCAAAAAATAGGCTGCTGAAAAAGGATGGCAGTTTTTACATCAACCAGCATAAAAAATATGAGGATTCTTTCAAGGACAATGAGAGGACAGGAGGTTTTTGATGCAGTAAGCGCGCGCACCATATCCCTTCTGACCTCCAACGTCAAAACTCAGAAATTAATTGGGGTCAGCAGGGAAAGCATGGAGGAGGCTTTGAAGGCATGAAGATTAGCCCTAAAATTCTCGCAAGAAGGACAAAAGCGTTGTGGGATATCCTTCTCCAAAGTGAAGACCAGGTGAAAGAATTGGCAGGGAGCGTATTGAGCACAAAGTCACTGAGGCTTCAAATGGAATATATGGGCACCCATAGGACGAAAGTGACCGTCCATGGGGTGCCCGTAGACATCCCAGATGACTGAATGGGGGCCTTCTTCACCAAATTTGGTGAAGTGAATGAAGTGAGGGCCCTCAGTAGCAAGGCTGGCATTGAAACGGGAGACATGGAGATACAAATAACCCTGAACAGGAAGAGTTTTCAAGAAATCCCCAATATTTTGGTCTGCCATGACAGGAGGATGCTCGTGGTAGTGGAGAGCAGAAAACCATGGTGTGATCCTAGAGGGTGTAAAAGACGACGATGAGGCCACACTGATCAATTTGGATCAGTCCATGGCATTTGATAGGGTTGACCATCGCTACTTTGCTGCTGTGCTGCAGGACGCTGGATTCAAACCAGTGCTGTGGTACAAGTGGACGGGAAGCTGTCAGGCGCTTTTGCGTTGTCTAGGTCGGTTTGTCAGGGTTGCCCACTGTCGCTCCTACTTTATGCTTTGGCGTTGGAGCCTCTCCTTCGCCGGCTGAAGGACAGGGCATGCAGTCCGGCCCTATGCGGAATCACCGTTCCTGGAGGGGCTTGTGCCAGGGTTTCTGTGTATGCCGATGACGTATCTACTTTCTTGTCATCCTGCAGCGACACTGAGGCTGTACTGAAGGCACTTGATCAGTATGAACAGGTGACAGGGCCCAAGACAAATCGTCCAGCTTTCAGTTAAGTGCCTGGAAGGGGGTCGATCTTCCGGGTCGCTTTGGTTGGACAGATGGTCCTGTCCGCATTCTTGGAGTGTGGTTTGGACCTGACCTCCAGCTGGAGAAAAATTGGTCTGAAGTATGAGCAAAGGTCGACGCTGCTGATTAGATTTGGCGTCGACAGAGGTTGTCCATGAAGGGCAGGGCGGAAATGTGTGCTACATACATTTTCCCTCTTGTTCTTTATCGATTGTCCGTACTTCCTCTCTGTGATGATGATAGGAAGCCACTTGAGCACTCACTAACCTCCATTTTATGGAGTAGACGCAGGAATCGGGTCAACAGACGAGTTTGTGCACAACGTCCATGTCATGAGGGGCTGAGAATGCCACACTTAGCAAGCCACAAACTCGCCTCAAGGTTGGCTTTCCTACACTGCGTATTGACAGATTTGATTATGGCGGGGATTGTTAAGGATGCGTTCCCTTACTATCAGTTCACTCATCTCGTGGGTTGAGCGCCATCATAAACCCTGGGATCAATCGGATCTCCTTCACGAGTATCGGTCAGCCTTGTTGGCTGTTCCTTGGTCCAGTGACGTTTCACAGCCTAGGAAGGTCTTCTATCGTTATTTAGTGGAGGAGGTCACCAAGGATCCTCTACGTAAGCGGCTCAACTTGTCAGAGGAGGAGCTTCGCTCTTTCTGGTCTTGGGCGCCAGTGGCTGATTACCTCAGTAACCCTGAGTTTTCACTTACTTGGCAATTGATTTGGAATCGGCTATCTCTCAATGAAAAGGTCTTCATATGAGGTTTGGCGGATTTGCCAGACTGTGAACGGTGTGGCCTTAGTTTGGAAGAAACGGCTTTGCACGCCTTCTACCATTGCCACCCAGGTCCGCCCTTTTATGGGACCATGTCGGCGAGTTGACGGCTTGTCTCGCTCCTGAAAAGTTTGTGCTTATTGATCGTGCATACGGGGGCGACACATTGTCGCACACGTATGGGGTGAAACGGATAGTGTTTCTGACGCTGATGGCCACGGCCCGAATGGTGATCTGGATGACACGAATGGAGGTAGTCTTGCAAGGCAATCATCTTTCTCATCAGGATCTGATCCGATTCTTTGAGCATCAGCTCAAGATAAAGATTAGAACTGATAGAAAACGCTTGCATTCGACAGTCTTCAGCGAAAGGTGGGTGAAAGAGGCAAGCTTGGTTCATTTGAATGGGGCTAGCCTTGATTTTCTCTTCTAGGTCAACCTATGTTACATCGGGATGGTTTCCTGCAGAGCCCTCCCCTTGGTTAGGTTAGACAAGCTTCAGTATACCTAGTTAATGGGAGTAAGTGTTGTTCTTGGCCTGTTCTGGGCTGCCTCTTTGGTTATGATTCAAGTCGAGATTACCAACCTCCCCAATTTGTTTTGCCCCCCCCACCTCCTTGTATCGACTGGGTCAGCTTTATACTTTCCCATGCCCGTATCATATTTTATCCTTTTCCCACTCCTGTAGTGAGAGAGCCTCTTGATTCTGTCCCCTGGGCAGAATACAGCGGCCTCTCTGTTTTGAGGGCTGGACGGACCCTACTAACATCAATTATGTTTAGTTTGTTTTGTGTTCATATTTTAGTTTGTTATTGGGTTCATCTAACTTCGCTCTCATCTTATTTCATGCATAGAATTTTAATTACGCATATATAATCGTCAGATTTTTATGGTTGGGGCACGTTTTTGAGGACCCCCTTGAGAAGATGAGGTATTATGGTGCATGGAGGATTGATTGGTGACGGATGAGTTCTTATGGTGAATGTGGAAACTGTAATGTGTGAATGGGTCGTGAATCGGATTAGCTAGGTATAAGTTAGTGATGACCAGCCTCAACACCTCCCAATTTTGGCCTTGTGCCGTAATTGTATTTTTACAATAAATATCCTAACCAGATGAAAGGGTACAAACAAGCATCAGAACCACTTAAGGCATCTATTATTGCCCTCTCAAAAGGAGGCAAATCTACGAGAGAAATTGCAGAAATTGCTATAACCTTGCAATCAACTGTCTCTCGAGTGCTTATGGCACATAATGATGCCACTCCTGCTCCAAGGAAGAAAACAAGGGGACAAAAGAAAAAGATTGATGATAGAACTGGCAGCGTAATCAAAAGAGAAGTTGCGAAGAATAACTAGCTAATAAATTGCAGCCAGTCTAAGCGAAGAGCAAGGTGTTAGTCTTCCCTCTTCAACAGTCCGTTGGTGGCTGTTAGAACAAGGCTACAAATCTTGTATACGAAGGTTTAAAGCCAACAAAGTCAATAGACTTGAATGGGCTCACTATTACAAAAGTTTCACCGTAGAAGACTGGAAGAATGTTCTGTTCTCCGATGAAATGAAAGTTGAGCTAAATTCAAAGGATAAGGTGAGTCACTTTCATCAAACAGCACTGTATATATATATATATATATATATATATATATATATATATAGGGACCTCCACTTTTTGGCATAAATTTGCAATACCTAAGGTTTAAAATTAAATTTTAAAAAGGAAAAATCTTTCTTGAATATTTCATTTTAGCTTCGATTGAAAATTTAATAAGTAAATTTATTATTTCCATTAAGTAAAATATTCTAGTGTATTTCAGATAGAAATTATATAGATTGGAATGTCAAATTTAATTTTGATTTCTTAAAATTTTCTTAAAAGTGGCCATTTTCTTAATTTTAAGAAATTTGTGAACAGAAAAGTTTTTTCTATTTTAAAATTCATTTAAAAAATAAATATATATTTCTGGCATGTTATTTTATTAAAATTAGAAAATTTAAAGTTAAATTAATCTGATTTGAAATAAATATTACTTACTTATGACATAAAAAAAGTATACAACCAATTATTAACGATGGGTCTTGTTCATTTGACCCAACGTTTGATGGATTGCTGATAGACGAGGCAATGACAGCTACTATGGATGACCCCAATTGTCAAAATTGTAAGTGAACACATATTTTTGGTTTTTAACTACCCATTAATTTTTACAAAGAACATATTTTCCGCAATTACTTAATATTTTATTAACTTTTATTTACCTTTCGAAGATGCAAAAAAAAAAAATTTTAAATATTATAAAATTTTCTTCAAATAATTTAATAACAAATGAAATACCAGGATTACTCAATTGAAGTATGTCCCACATTTACGTAAATACATAAAATAAAAATATTTAGCGAAATAGTAATTGAAAAATGTAAAACTTAGTTTAAGCTTTAAAATTTTATAGTTGGATAGAAATTTTGAAATCCTGTTGAAATGTAACTGAAGCGACATAATAAAGGGACAAAACTTTTAGATCATAATAAAGGCAATTTCAGTCTACCATACATGAAAATAATGAACGTATTAAGTAATAAAAAATATACAAAATGAAAAAATATTTTTAAAATAAAATAAAAAAATATAAAACAAATATATAAAGAAATATAGTCTTAAAGTGTGCTATATTTATGGGATAAAGTCCTCAATATCAGAGATAGAGCGTGTGTAAATATAAAAGTGAACATAGAAGTCAACACTTAGAGTCGACAGTCTGTTTCATGCTAGTGCAATCGTCAGGCAACTAGTGCTGTTATTTTTCTCGGCTATTTATATATAAGGGTCAGTGGTGCATTGTGGGTAGTCTATTTTGGCGGTTACTTTTACCGGAAGTCGCTTATTTGTTTATTTATTTATGTCAAATTTTTT
>OZ038487.1:75233896-75378896 GCA_964036315.1 Acanthosepion esculentum | reverse complement strand
AAAAACAAGTAAACTTTTACTTCAATATATAACCAGTGTATTTCTCAAAATTGTCTCTCATTCTATTTTGTAGAGAATGAAAAAAAAGAGAAAAAATTCAATAGCTGGTAACTGTTGGAGTTGTCTTCTTAGTTTGATAAAATCATCTCAAGGAACCTTTGATTTATAGGGGCATCAATATCTTGTATCTAATACATGACAAGTTTTACATGTATACAAATAGCAGATAATAGCACTATAAATCCTCTATTCTGATACTAAGATTAAAACTTCAAAAGAAGTACTTGCTATGTAGTCCTAAATCATTAAAACAAAAAGGAAATTATCACTTAAATATTTTATGATTTCTCTAAGAATTATACTTTGTGTAACAAAAGAAATGTTTAGTAAAGACATATGTAACTGAAAACTCTAAGCTATCATAATTCATTGTACAAACCTAATAAAACTTGAAAAAGAGTAAAATTTTGAATAGAAATGATTAAATATGGAGAATTGCTTATTACAGATTCTTAGAGAAGTAAATCGATTCAAAATAGCAGTTCTCAAACACTGGGTGATAACCTCGATTTGGAATGAAACGGAGTTATGAGGTATTTAAGACAGGGCCCTGAATTTTCTACACAAAGTCAATATCAATAAAATATTATACTAATAATACAACTATTATACCAATAAAAACAACTTTTATAAAAACAAATCTTTGTAAGAAAAATAGAGGAAATTTTGACATTATTTGTGTGCATTCAATACAGAAGTGAGGTGCACCCAAAACTGGTCCAAAAGGCTCTGAATATTTTGCTCCCATCTCATACTTATGTGAAGCAGAGTTTTTCAACAATATGCAACATGAAAAACAAATACCAGGTTCATATCTATGTGGCTCCAAATTTGCAGCTTCCACTGTCAAATGCAAAGTTTATTTACCAAAAAAATACCTACTCTTCTCATTTGTTTTATTGGTAACTTATTCTTAATTAATTTTCAAACTTCTAATTGTTACTATTCATTAAAAATATATACAATTTTTGTGGAGTAAATAGGACACCCCCAGTGACTATATGAACTAGTCCATAACTATAAAAATCTTCAGGTCAAAGGAGAGAAGAAGCCATTTGGAATCAATCTTTAGACTAATTAATTCAGGTGTCAAGACAAGTTGCCAAAGCATTATTTACATTGTAAGTTTTACGAAGCATGTTATAGCAGTGGCAATGAGGAATTAAAAATTCAGGCAATTTATAATCACTGTGATGAGGATTTGAAACTCTTGACACTAATAACACTAACAAGGATTCAGGAACTCATACAAGTTGTAACTGGAGTTACAAGGATTTTGGAAACTTATAATGAGTGAACAAGTACAGAAAAAATATACTTGTTGCTTCGGCAACAAGGATACAGGTAACAACAAGAATTGGTTTAAAATTTTTTTTTCTCTTGGGTGTAGGAAAAACATTCTTGCAAATAGGGAGCAAATTTTGTTGAAATTCAAAGACAACAACAGAAACAGCAACAACAACAAAATGAACAGTTGCTAGAACTACAAAAACAGCAACAGGAGTTGTTGGATATAATTCTGAAGGAAACAAAAAATTCATTAACGTCTCCTACATCAGACACTGTCCAAAATACCATATCAGAAATTGGCTACAATCATGATGAGGAACTGACTTTTTCTGCATATTTTCACAGATATGAATAGATATTCAGTCAGGAATGCAGCAGCTGGGAAGATTAGGGAAAAATGAGATTGTTATTGAGGAAAATAGTTCCAATATAGTATGAAAAATACTGCAACTACATATTACCGAAAAAAACAGGTGAAATCTGGTTTGAAGATACAGTACACATTCTGATGAAAATCTTAAGTGACAAAAGCCCTCTGTTTAATGCTTATTGGAGGTGCATGAATCTAACCAAAAAAAAGGCAAAGATTTTGTCATGCTGGTATCGTCAAGAAATAATGTGAAAAGTTTAGAATAGAGAAAATGATTCCATATATGTTTAAAGGGTTAATTTCCGTTCAAGGTAAAAAAGATGCTGAAATATAAGTGAAAATTTTAAAGAAAATTGAACAAAACAGTAGTATTACACTGCATGAAATAGTGGATAATTGTCAAATAATTCTAAGTCTGAAACATGATGCTGAAGAAATTCAGAAAAAAAACAATGTGAATTGAAACAAGCAAAGGACAAATGTACAAAAGGGAGAATAAATCCTTGTTTCAGGCATGATAAATTACATTTTGAAATGACTACAGAATGCTACAAGTGTGGTAAATGATGACATGTAAAGTCACACTGCAAAACCAAAGAAAAATTCTCTCAGGAAGAAATTCATACACAGCATTGTAGCAGAAAAATGGTCACAGAAAACTAAAAATAAATCATGTGAGTGTGAAAATGTTACTGGACATTGGTAGTGGTATTTCAATAATCAGTGAGAACACATGGAAGGAAATTGGAAAGCCTTTATTAAAAAGGTCTTCCAAAGTCACAATTTCAGTTTCTGGTGAGAATTTTTTTTTTTTGAGAAATGACTTGTAATGTCTCATTCTGTAATAAGCATGTAAAAACTAAAACTTATGTATTAAAAAATGCTACAAATTTATTCGGTAATGACTAGATAGAACTATTTAAACTTTGGGATTTGCTGATAAATGTTAATTTTTAAAACATAATTGGACAAGAAACCATTTTAAAAAGAGTGAAAATCTTAAGGAAGAATTAAAAAAATGTTTTCTAGATGTTCTGTCAAATGAACTGCTTTGGTGTTAAAAATTCAAAGCAGATTTTCAAGTAAAAAAAAAAAAAAAAAGGTTTGACGCTAGTATTTAAGCCAAAACAGAATATACCATTAGCAGTAGTGGAACAAGTCAATGAAGAGTTGAACTGACTCAAAAGAATTGGTGTAATAGAAAACAATTAACCATTCAAAATGGGCAGCACCAGCAATGAATGTAAAAAAAAAAAAAAAATTTGTGTTTGCATGAATTTCTTGACTAGATTAAACAGTTGTTTAGAAACACATAATTACCCATTACAAAGTCCAGAGGAAATTTTTTCAAAGTTAAAGAGCAGAAAAATATTTTCAAAGCTGGGTCTCTTTGAAGCATATTTACAAATTCAGATTGAAATGAATGTTCACAATTAATGACCATAAATACGTACAGAGGATTATGTAAGTTTAACTGACTTCCTTTTGATATAAAGTTGGCACCAGCTATTTTTCAACAAGCTATGGATACCATGCTTGCGGATTGTGATTTCATATTGGGTATGTAAAAACAATTTTGCAAAAACTAAGAGAGTATGGATTCAAGCTCAGTGAAGAAAAACTCAAATTGTTTTTGCCAAAAATTAAACACCTTGGTCAAATTATTGATAAAAATGATTGTCAAACAGATCTGTTGAGGGTAAGTGAAATTGAAATTAAGCCTCCAACTAATGTGACTAAATTACAAACTTTTCTAGGACTGGCTAATTACTATGAAATATATGATATGCCTAATTTGAGAGCACCACTGAATGATCTACTTAAAAAAGGTGTAAAGTGGAACTGGAATGATAACTGTCAAAAGGCATTTGACGAAATAAAAAAAAGACTTACGTCAGATTTATCATTAGTACACTATGATTCAAAAACAGAAATTGTAGTGGTGTCAGATGCTAGTGAGTACAGTATTGGAATGGTGATTATATACAAATACAATCACAGTAAAATGAAAGCCTTTTCTCATATTTCACGCTTGCTTCTACCAGCAGAGAAAGATTACAGCCAGATAGAAAAAGAGGCTCCAGCAATTATATTTGCTGAGAAGAAATTTCATAAATTTATTCATGGAAGAAATTTTAGCTTGCAAACAGACCACCATCCTCTATTAACAATATATGGTTCAAAGAAAAGAATGCCTACGTATACAACTAATAGATTACAACACTAGCATAGCATCTTATTAAACTATGATTTTATGATGGAGTACCAACCATCTAAAACATTAGAACAAGTGGATGGATTATCAAAATTAATACCTAAAAATGCAGAACCATTTGAGGACATGGTCATTGCAGCACTAAAAATGGAGAAATAAAGGAAAAAGCAGAAAATTACGTTTTTATTGCAGAAATAAAAAAGCAAATGAAAGAAAGTAAGAAAGAATGAAATCCAGACTTACATGTTTTCTCACTATGTAATGGCATAGTAGTGTTCAGGTAAAAGTTTGTAATACCTAGTGTGTCGCAGAAGTGAATATTGAAGGATTTTCATAGTGGACATCCTGGTATTTCAAGAATGAAATCTGACAAGAATTGAACCAAAATGAACCAAGATATTAAAAAAATAGTTAAAGCTTGCAGTGGTTGTAGTCTGGTAGCAGAACTACCTATCACAAAGATAGAACCTTGGCCAAAGACAGGCATGCCGTGGTCAAGACTGTATATAAATTCTGCAGGTCCTATGAATGGATCACATTATCTAATGATAGTTGATAGTTTCACTAAATGGCTGGAAATTTGTAAGTGCAAAATCCAACATCTACAGTAATAGTGAATTTCTTGCATGAACTGTTTGTGAGATATGACATACCAGATACGATAGTCTCTGATAATGGAACGCAATTCATGGGTAAACAATTCAAAGACTTTTGTAAGATGTTCTCCTTTGAACATATTACAACCCCACCATATCACTCAAGTTTGAACAGACAAGAAGAACAGTTTGTGGGAACATTCAAAAGTGTGTTGAAGAAAACAAGTCTTGAGAAAGTAAATGAGGAAGCATTTCAAAATTTTCTGCAAGTTTACCATGTAACACCTAACCCTAATACACCATCAGGCATATCACTGGTGGAATTAATGTTTGCTAGAAAAGTAAAATTGGTGTTCAACAAGTTATTACCAAATTGAGCAGAAAACAAAAACGAAACAGAAGTTTCAAGGTCAGCAATAAAGTATTCTTTAGGACAAGGATGGCAAAGAAATGTGGGAAGACAGCATAATATCTGCCTGCCTTATATGAAGAGGTTATTGGAGAAAATACAAATACAGTCCATATAACATCAGGACAACCTTCAAAAGCTGGACGACACTTCGCAGATACCTCTCCTGAGTAAGACCCCCCACCACAGAGGAGAACATGACTAAAGACTGTGTGTATGCCATCCCGTGCAGTTGTGAAAAGAGATATAATGGGGAGACAGGCTGCTCCCTTAAGGTAAGGCTTCAAGAACACCAGAAAACTGTAACACAAGGGGAAGTGGAAAAATCAGGCTTAGCTGACCACAATATGAAGCGAAAGGGAGATCACTGCCCTCTGTGGGATAGGGCTGAAATCATAGACAAAGAATATCATTGGAAAATTCGAAAACTTAAGGAATCAGCACATATGCTAGGCCACAAAAATCTCCTGAGCCGACCAAGCATAGAAATGAATACAATATGGGACCCAGTAATAAGGAGTGCCAGGGAAAAGCAATAACAACGAAAATTGCAATATGAGCACTGGTAAAAAATGTTTGCTGAAGAGGTTTATAATATCCAGAAATTCATACACAGATGTTCTCAAGAAAGTTAGATCCAGTGACAGGACCCAAAGAGTGTGAGTTCAATACCTGGTTAAGGCGGTGGAGAACTTTGAGAGGGGAATTAACAAGAGATAACTGATAACTGACATCCATTAGACATGGCACATGGAACTAGGACAGTCTACCCCAGCAAGAAAAATAAAGGGTTCAGTTCGACATGCCAACCACCTGAAAAGGGTAGGAGTGTACAATGGCCGAAATGTTGTGATAAATATGGCAACAAAAATGAGGATAAATGTTCGAATAATGTAAATAGTGTACATATCTCATCTCAGAAATATAGACAGATGCTGAAGAATCGGGAAGTTGATTTACATGGTAAAAGGGAAATGATTTTAACATAAAAGGCACCATAATCAGATAAAAAAAAGGTTCATTAATGAAAGACCTGAAACATTAGAAGAACCGATAAAAATGCTATGTTTTCAATGTCAGCACCACAAGTCAGTGGAACCAACAAAGACAAATTTCAGAAAAAGAAAGCATACTGGAAGTGGATCTGAGATGGAAATGCTACAATGTCAGTTGATGAACTCTCTAGAAAGAGGAGGGTGAGATACTAATACTAATAAAAAATAAAATATTTATAAAAAGTATTAATCTCAAAGGGAGGGGATGTTGTGGAATAAATAGTACGCCTCTATATGAACTAGTCCATAACTACAAAAGCTCCAGGTCAGAGAAAAGAATCCATTTGAAGTCAGTCTTCAATTAACTCTGTGGACAACCCAGTCTGTACATGATTGAGTTTGGCTTGGACAGTTGGGAATTATTGTAGTGAAAGAGAGTGTGCACTTTCAGTGTAGGTGTTTCTTATTCTTGCTTTTTTTACATTAACTTTGCTAAATTTTTGAATTTTCTTTTTCTTTTACTGTAAATCCATTTGTTATTTAGTTTAATTCTTCTTTTGTATTTTTTTTTTAATTTGTATTTTATTTTATTTTTGTGTTATTTTGTTTGCTTTTCTTCCTAAAGCAAAACTTTATTTGAAGGTTTTATTATGTTTTGATTTTGTTTTATTTTGCCTATCTTTTGTATCGTCTAGTTTCTTTAGCATATGTGATTGTCTTGTGAACCATTTTCTTTTGTATGTGGCCCTGTCCAAAATGGCTGAGTTGTCTCAGAAGCTAGATCAACTGGCAAGTCATCATACCTCAGCATGAGTGGCAGACAGCCCCACCCAAAAAAAGGGGCCTGAATATTATGTAGTTGTACATGAAAAGTACCAGGAATACATTTCAGGAAACTCCTGACCATTCTGTTGGCCTGGGAGGTGATTTTGAAAAGGACAATTTCCCTGCTGATATCTGATATAAATATCAGGAAGTTAGTGGGTGTCAGTAGGGAAGGAATGGAGGAAGCACTCAAGTGTGTGAACATTATAGTGAAGGTGTTAGCAAGGAGGTAAAATGCAATGTGGGACATCATATTGACATCAGAAGAGGAGGCAAAAGCACTAGCAGGAAGCATCCTCACCATCAAGTTGGTGAGGATACATACTGAGTATATAGGCACCAGGAGGACCAAAATCACTTTGTATGGGATGCCCATGGATGTAGAGGAGAACCTTGTGGAGCTGTCTTCACAGAATATGGGTAGATGGGAGAGGCTGCATCAGTAAGGAGCAAAACAGGTATTACCATTGAGGATATAATCCTGCAGGCAACAATATCCCATAAGCGTTCTTTAGAGGTGCCTGATACATTGACATGTTAGGGCCAGATGATCCTCATCATTGGGGGGGGGGGTCGTCGACCCCACTGTTGGTCCTGTGGTGTCACGGGACATATGTATAAGGTAGGCCCTGCTAGGAACACGGCCCCACAGACTTGCCCAACGACAGTAACTGTAGAAGCATTGGAAGAGGACTGGAAGGAGATCTTGAGGAGAGAACAAAAGGTGGCAACTCCTCTTCCCCAACAGGATGTCCCACAGCAGCAGCTGGAGCCAGAGCAACAAGAGCACAACACCAGCATGAACAAGAACAGCAACAAAAACAAGAACAGCTGCAACAACAAGAAGATTAGCAGCAGCATCAACCAATACAGCTGCAGGATGAGGGTATGGAGGTGGAAGAGATGCCACCACCTTGGTCCACGCCTTTGAAAAGGGGGAGTGATGATTAAGAGGAGGAGGAGGAGGAACAAAATGTGAAAAAAAAGGCCGGCCATAGCAGTGCAGAATGAGTCACAAGACAGGCCATACGCATAAACCCTAGCTTGAGCTCTACCAGGGAAAACGGCTATTCAGCATAGGGGCGACAGCTGACAACCCTGTCAGACCAACTGTGACAGTGCAAAAGTGCTCAACCGCTTCCCATTCACCTGTACCACTGCACTAGCCTTGAACTGATCCAAATTGATCAGTGTGACCTCATCGTCGTCTTTTACTCCCTCTATGATCATGCAGATCAGATGCAGGTTGCTTTGAATTGTTTGCCCATTTACAGCACAAGTCTTCTCGGGTCCCAAGAAGCTTGCGACAACTGACTGGAATCGCTCCGTCAGGAAATTGGCCAAAATCTTTAACTCTGTGTTTAGCAGAGTTATGGGCCTATAATCATCTAAATCCCTCCCAACACCCTTGCCCTTTTTCAACAGCATGATCTCACCCCTGGAAATCCAGTCGGGGATGGACCCCTGCCGGAACCAATTGTTGAACACCACTGTCAAAATCGGGACAAAGATGTGTGACAGCCTCAAGTACATTTTGTAGGGCAGACCATCAAGTCCCAGCGATTTGCCTCTGCCGACCTTCTTCAGTGCCAAGTAGACTTCGCCCTCTGTGATCTCTCCCTTGCAGCTAGATGCTTCAGCAGGTAAAAGCTGGGGAAAATCAGTCAAATAGCTGCAAAACCACTGAGACCAGGCTCCTTGGTAAAACAGCTCTCGAAATGCCACTGAAACGCCTTGCACATGTCTTTGGTTGACCTTAGAGTACGTCCCTCCGAGGTAATGACCTCACGAATGTATCGATCGGAACCTCAACAGATTTCTTCCTTGCCTAATTCTGCACCCATATTCATAGCCTCATTATACATCTTGTTTAATCTATGTCTGACTACCTGACCCTGATAGAGCTTGCTAGCCTCACGCTTCAATGCCTGCCTAGCTATGGCTATCTCTAGGGAATCTCCCACAGCCACTGCCCGGGACAGACTATCCTCTAGAGCCTTCACCTTTTTAGCCTTATCTAGAGCAAGTTGTTGGTTATATTCAGTGGTGAAGGACCTAATCCTATCCTTAAGCCTCTCCTACTACCTACTCCCAATAACCGCCCCCACTAATTTCCGCTGCACTAATCTAATCAGCTGTTGCTGAAAGTCCCACCTGTCCAGTAAAGGTAGATTGAACTTCCAGTGTCCAGCCATTCTAGGCCTATTACCTAACACCATCGGAGCACAAATGAGTCTGTGATCCAAATTGTCTAAACAGTGGAAAGTGGGACAATCTAGTAAATCTTGGTCGACCCTTCTGATTAACATTCTATCCAGGCAGCTGGCTACCTAGAGAGACTGCCAATTATGGGCACATGTCCACATCTCCCGCCCCGAATGATCGACCTGGTACCTATTGACTAGTACAAACTCTTCGATCAGATCAAATAAGCTATGATCAACCATTGCCCTCCGGCTAACACACTGCCTCCTGTCTATCTTGGGGTTCAGGATGGCATTCCAGTCCCCCATTAAGACTAAGCACGAATAATCCACCAGGAATGGCCCCAACTGATGGAAAAAGTCGACATGCTCACCATGATCATTGGGTGCATAAACTGCAATGACCTGAAATGAACCACTGTTCACGGCAATAATAAACAAGGAAAAACAAACAGGAAACAAAGGGCAAACAATACAAAAAGACAATTCAAATGTAACAGTTAATAACACTCATGTAATGTACAAAGAAAACTTTCCTGACTTGCGTCCAGCAGGCAGACAAAAAAAAAAAAAACAGGGTTATAACTTAATACATGTCCCTTTGTTGAATAAAGTCACAGTGGATATTGTGCCAGATATTTATTGAGCACAGTATCCACACTGGAATCATCAGCCAATCAGAAATTACAGAATGGACTTTCCTGGGTAACAGAGTAGAATCTCCCAGGCTGTTATATAAACCACCTACCAATTTGCCCAGTCAGACTTAATTTCAATTACATTTGAGTACTGTCTGTTGCCATTACCAAACTCTACAATGCTCAATAAATTTCAACTGTCTCTTCCTGATATTAATCATGTGTACTTTTTGTTGCCATATCTCTAGAACTTTGTAGTTGCTCTCCTGTTCTGTCCATAGTATTCTGTAGAACCACATTTCTGTTACTTCAAGTCTCTACATCTGTGAGGAGATTATCCAGCATTTACTGCCATATAACAGGACTGATAATATATAACAGCTCAGTACTCTTTGTTTCTAACAATATTTTTCTGTCACAAGCAAGCGTGATTTGAGAATTGTCAAGGTCAAAAAGCAATTAATTACCTAGTTTTTTTATGACTGAGAGAAGGTATTTATAAATTGAATATTATTAAAGAAAACTATTAAATTTGGACAGTTATTAGGGTTGTAAAATATACATATACAAAAAAATAAATAAATAAAAAAGATAAAATAAACTAATGAAACTTAATTATTAATTATTGTTGTTGAACAGTTTTTTCCAGTGCTTCTATTTTTGCTTTTGTTTTTTTAAATAAAATTGGCTTTTTTATGGCGCCCATTTTTACTGTGAGGCCCAACATTTCACTTATAACTTGTATAAACAACTTCTACTCAGAAGTAAAAAGTATTTGATCAGATGAATTAGAAATGAGTGAAAAGAAAATATCAGGTTTTAGCTTGTGTTCTCTTAGCAATTGTAACTCGCAACTGTACAAAATCAATAAAAATATGTTACAGTAAAAATAATTATTTCATTTTTTCAATAATACTAATATCTGCTGACAAGGCACATGTTTTTAGCATCTGACTATATTTCTGAGATGAGGTATTATGTACATTATTTACATTATTTGGACTATTGTCCTCATCTTTGTCACCATATTAATTACAATGTTACAATGCTCCTGCCTTTTTCAGGTGGTTGGAATGTTGAACTTAACCCTTTATTTCGCTCACTAGGTAGACTGTTCTAGTTCCACGTGCCATGTTTAATGGATGTCAGTTATCAGTTATTTCCTGTTAATTTCCCTCTCAAAGTTCCTACACATTAGCCAGGTATTGAACTCACACTCTTTGGATCCTGTCACTGGATCTAACTAATATCTTTATCCACTGTGTCATGTGCCCTTGAGGACATCTGTGTATGAATTTCTGGGTATTATAAACCTAATTTCTTCAGCAATCATTTTTTACCAGGGCTCATATTGCAATTCTTTGCTGTTATCATTACATGTTTTTACCAAAGCTCATATTGCAATTTTTGTTGTTATTATAGCTTTTCTCTGGCATTCCTTATTACTGGTTCCCATATTGTATTCATTTCTATGCTTGGTCGGCTCATTAGATTTTTGTGGCCTAGCATATGTGCTGATGCTTTAAGTTTACGAATTTTCCAATGATGTTCTTTGTCTATGATCTCAATCTGATCCCACAGAGGGTGGTGATCTTCCTTTTCTCTCCATATGTGGTCAGCCATGACTGATTTTTCCACCTCCCCTCGTGTTACAGCTTTCTGGTGTTCTTGAAGCCTTACCTTAAGGGGGCGGCCTGTCTCCCCTTTATATTTCTTTCCGCAGCTGCCTGGGATAGTGTACATACAGTCTTTAGTCATGTTCTCCTCTATGGGAGGTCTTACTCGGGAGAGATATCTGCGAAGTGTTCTCAAGTTTTTGAAGGTTGTCCTGATGTTATATAGATCGCAGATCCTTTGTATTTTCTCTGCTAACCCCTTCACATAAGGCAGGTAGACTGTTTTCTGAGTGTTGTTGTCCTCCTCTTGTACTCGCCTATCCCAGTTTTTGGGGGCTGCTGCCATGTACCCAGGGTAGTTGTTACATTGTAGGATACTACTTATACTGACCAATTCTTTATCTAATGTCTCTGGGTTGCCACTTATGACTTTTGCTTGGTGTTGTAAGCAGCGGATGGACCCTTTCTCTACGCTGTATCGATAGTGGGAGTTGCAATTGTGGTATTGTCCGGTGAATGTTGGTTTACAGAAAGTCAACATCTCCATTAGATTATCTATTGCCAAAACGACCGAAACGTTGTAATAAATATGGCGACAAAGATGAGGACAATAGTCCAAATAATGTAAATAATATTTTTAGGAGTTTACTAATTTCTGGTGCTACAGGCAAATGGGATTATGTCAGGTGTGTTATTTTTCAACAAATAATTTATATTGTAGATTGAGTTATTTCAAGAAATCAATTGCATTTTAAAATGTGAGTAAATTTCATTCTAATTAACCTAGAAAATTAATTGTTTTATCTCTATCTACCTGGAATTAACTTCTTTTTAAAAGTATCATAAGTTAAAAAAATTTAATCAATAAACAAATGATATTTATGCAAAATTTGATAGACCCAACATTAGATTTAATATCAGTCTATGATAATAGAAACAAATATTAACAATGAACTTATAAACAGTGAAATGGAATGAATGAGATTGGGTAATAAAATAAATACTTACCTTTTATTGAATTTTTATTGAAAAGAAGTAAAATGTATCCTGTAAAGACAAAGAAATGTTAATTTTAATAAACTTGGAGTTAACACAAAAAAATAAGATTTCTAAGTGTATAAACTATACCTATTTATGGGAATATAAAAATGATTATGAAATGTATAACATTCTAAGTTAAGAATTTGAAACTGAATTTTACCAGGTCAGCCTATGAGTAAAAATATAAAAATTCATGTTTAATTATAATGAATTATCATAACTTTTATCATCCTCAATAACCTCCTTCCAGTGCAGTATTTACATTATTCGGACTATTGTCCTCATCTTTGTCGCCATATTTGTCACAACGTTTCGGCCGTTGTACGCTCCGGCCTTCTTCAGGTGGTTGGAATTTCGAACCGAACCCTTTATTTCGATCACTGGGGTAGACTGTTCTAGTTCCACGAGCCATGTTTGATGGATGTCAGTTATCAGTTATCTCCTGGTAATTTTTTCCTCTGAAAGTTCTCCACTGCCTGAACCGGGTATTGAACTCACACTCTTTGGGTCTGTTACTGGATCTAACCAACGCCTTTATCCACCGTACCATGTGTCCTTGAGGAGATAACTGATAACTGACATCCATCAAACATGGCTCGTGGAACTAGAACAGTCTACCCCAGTGATCGAAATAAAGGGTTCGGTTCGAAATTCCAACCACCTGAAGAAGGCCGGAGCGTACAACGGCCGAAACGTTGTGACAAATATGGCGACAAAGATGAGGACAATAGTCCGAATAATGTAAATACTGTACATAATACCTCATCTCAGAAATATAGACAGACTCCTTCCAGTGATTTTCAACTTTCATAATACTTTTTCTAAACATGTCAGTTTGGAAAAAATAAGAATGTAGAGAGGGTAGTATCCACTTCCTTTAAGAATTAGTTCATCAAGTTAGTTATATAAACTCTGCAATAGGTGACAATCAGATAGAACAAGGTATAGAGAATAAGAAAAGTGTGAAATGTTTTTCCTCCAGTTGAGGTTTTCAAATATTTTCAGATGTGACTTTTGATGTATGAGCCAAGAATCATGATGATAGAACACCACACCTTTGTCATTCTTCTCTTCTTTCAAAGCAGTGTTGAAATGCTCTTCACTGCTGACTATAGAAGTTTGCTGTAATTGTGTCACTAACTGATAACAACACTACCAATGCAATTTGATCAAAGCCATATTGGTATGTCTTTGATCAAATTGCATTGGTAGTGTTGTTATCAGTTAGTGACACAATTACAGCATTCCTTGGGAGAAGTCCATTTGAGTATGTGCATCCATCTCCATGAAACCATTGCTTGCATTTTTGTAAAATATTCATGAATATGAATTAAAGAGGTTAAGATTGTAGTGATTGGGGAAGTGTCTCTTAGGAGTCTGTTCTACAATGCAGCTGTTCTGGGAAAAAAGCTGAGTGGAACCTCCTCCTCACCATTGGAATACAAATGGAATAAGTATGTCGACATGTAGAATGGTGAGTTCTAGCTGTGAAGGTCTGGATTGGTGAGAGGTCCTCATTCATGTATTGCTTGGAAGGTTGCTTTAACTACTGTGAAGATAACATTAGAGTAGTGAGAGACTGGCAGTGTTTCCTCTATGAAAAAGGGGCCACAGAGTGTAAAACAATTCAAGGGCCAAAAATCTGTGCAAACACTTTTGAATTCTGTCAAGTTCAGAAAGTGAAGATTGGGGAGCTCCAACCCAGATGTGGCAGTAATACTCCATTTGTATCTGATCTGGTTCTTGTAAAGATAGAACATGACACTTTCCGATACTTTCTGGAGCAGTACAATAAACCAACTATTTTTCCAGCATCTTTAGCAATTGATTGTATGTATGAGTTCCACTTGAGGTCTGGAGCGAACTTGAGTCCCAAATGAGGTTTCACACAAGGAGCCTCATTGAGAGTATAACCTTTCATCATGAATAGAGAAAAACGAATGTCAGCTTTATTATGATGAAATATTACAGGCTGGGATTTTAAGGTATTGAATGTTATAAGCCAGTCCCCCCACCCAACCCTTTGAGCTGTATGACCAAGGCCACAAGAGAGATCATCTATATTTTTGGTGGTGCTCCTATAAACCATGGTATCATCTGCAGATATATTTACTAATGATTTGAAAATGTTCTTAAGAAGATCATTAATGCATATAGCAGAAAAAGGGTAGGGACAAGAGCATTTTGGGAGATGCCTGCATTGATCTCATGGGTGGCATAAGACTGACCATTAACAATGACCTTCATCCGATAGGAACTTGTTAATCATTTTAGCTGAGTAGTTTGTGTAGCATCCCTCTATGCCAACCCTTTTCAAAAGTCTTTGAGATATCTAAGATGATTGCTTTCATGAAGGATTTACTAAGCACATCACTGATTCTATGCATAATGACAGAAGACACCAGCAGTGGACCTCGAGGAGTGAAATCCATACTGTTTCCCCATTTATGGGAAATTAATCATTTTCTTTTGGAAAATCAGAAAGCCTAAATCATAATCAAACTATTTCAGGCATAAAATTAAGAGTTTTTAAGGAAATCAACATTCCTAGGGGGTCAAAATGCAACAAAGTCCATTGGTAATTTTCAATTATATGACTGCTAGGGGTTAAAAAAATTGATACCCAGCCATGAAAATCTTTAGTAAAAGGCAAAAGATTTATCTGCAATTCCTGACCACCAGAAACCAAAAGTTTTTTTGTTTTTTTTTCCAAAACTTAGCAGCGATAAGGAAAATTAAGCCAAATTGACTTCAGCTTGTAATAAAACCCACCACTCCCAGATAAGAGCAAAGAGTGAAAAAAAGGGTCAACATTGGTAGGGCTTGATATAAGTTTTTTTTTTTTTTCAAACCTATGTTTGAACAATGGCTTGATGTGTTTTGTTTTGTTTTTAACACCTCGTGACCCGGGTGATGCCAACAACACTTAGCAAACGACACTGTTTTTTCCACCGCATGTCTTTTGTATTTCCCATCGGCAGGCCATTTAGCCATTCCTTTTATTCAATGATGTTCATGCCAAATTAATGATAAAGAGATGAAGTTTGAATGATATTATTTTGATGTGAAAATAAATATTTTTTTCATAAAAAAAAGGTGATTTTTCTCAGAAAATTGGGCATAATTTCTTAATGCTAACCGCTGAGTAACATTTTCCACAGCCAAATTGAAGATTAATCACCAGTGAATAATTCCATGTGCAAATAATAGCCATCTGGATCCTATAATATTGCCCAAAAAGGTCCAGAAGTTTACTGATTGATTGAAAACTTGTTGTGCATAATTGTGTTTTTCACGGTCAGTTTCCATTATTTCATCTTGATGTTGTCATTTTCGAACAACCAAGTCATCAAGGATTCAGGAAAACAGTTTGGCACAGGTTTGTTTTAAGAACTTTACATTCTATGAGGTGTTTAAAATGTTACTGACGAATGGGATTTTTAGCTGAATATTTTGTTTACGCGTCATGTTGGATTTTCCTATATGACAAAAACAAGGGTTTTAAACAGCCGTGACTGGGACTCATACATGCAATTACAAGAAATCCATAATATTTTAAATTTTGAAATCATATTTATTTTTGGCATATGAATTTTTTGAAACTGTTTCTAAATTTTTGATTGTCTTTCAATCATTCTACCTCAGCTGCTATCCTCTTCCACTGTACATATGAGGTACACCACATTATTTGGGAACCACTGTCTTAAGCTATCCCAGTTAGCTTTGGTGCATTGGTAGATTATCGTATAAAATGGTACATTGGAGGAAGTCTTTGGTCTAGCATCAATTTTGACTGACCAATGAGTGGTTTGAGGTGTCCAAAGTAGGAGGTAACACTTCAACAGAACATTGATCAGTACAAGAGGTGAAGATGTGTTCTACGAACTTAACATACTGCCCAGCTATATTAGGAAAATGAGTAAGCCTATGCATGATCTGGGTCAGCTCATATGTGATGGTGAAGTCATGTCAGTATTTGCCTTCTTCATATGTTATGTTTGAGTGTACTAACCATTCCTTATGGTGATTGTGGAAATCAACACAAATGGTAGCTGAGGGATAATTAGAGAGGATGTTATCAATCTGCTCAGATATTCTGTCAAACAATACCATCATCCTGTGTACAATAGTGAAGATGAAGGATATACTATGAATGAGGACAACACAAAAGCACATATATGCAAATTCAAGGTTCTCAGTTTTGGGGTTTCTGTCACAGGGGAATGCACATGATATCAAGTTCACAAGTTGACCTGTTTGTAGCATATCTCTTCAGTTGAATCATTTTTTCTAAAATGTTCAAATCATCTTTTGTAATTCCCTTACTTTTGAGAAGCTAACACATAAGCATTGAATATTTTGGTTGCTTCTGTAGAATTACTGTCTTTTTAAAATTTATAGATCATTACATTTCTTATATGTTTTGTGTAAGTGTCTATCTTGAGGTGGATTAAGTTAGCACCTATATTAGTTGAATTCTACTGCAATGACATAACATTTAAAACTGTATAAACAAACACATACTAAGAAGTACTGTTATCATTTAGATAATATTAGAATAGTGAAAATATCATTCAATGTACCATTATAAAATTTCAGATATTTCTTATGGTATAGCCTCATAGTATACAAACTAAACTATCAGCTTTTACTTTTTAGCACTTATTGTAAATATAGAAAGAGACCACAAAACATGACTTACTCCTCTTGTTAAATAATAGTTTAGTAGACTATTATTTTTTAGAGGATGTGTATCACTGCTCAGACTTTCTTTGACGTCAGATGGAAGACAAAACAAGTCGATTGTGATTGGCTGAGGGGTCATGTGACATGGCCTAATAAAAAAATGTAAGGAGCACACCTTGCAGACATGAAAGAGTAGAGGGGTTTTTAGAGCAATATAGAATTGTTTTTTAATGATGAAGTAATGAATGTTAAATAATAGTTTAGCAGACTATTATTTTTTAGAGGAAGTATATTGCTGCTCAGACTTCCTAGGATTGACCTTTGAAGTCAGATGGAAGTCAAATCAAGGGAATCAATTTTGATTGACTGAGTCACTGTGAGAATGATAGATAGAGAAAGGGATTTTAAGGAGTTGAGTTTTAACCATCAAACAATGTAGACGTGTTTGGAAATGTCTCCCCAGTGGAGGGAGAGCAAACCCACTGGATAGGTAGAAATGTATACGTCAATATTATTAAAATAGCTAAATTAAAATTCCCTCTGTTGAAGTTCTTTCCATCTTGAATCAAAACAACTAGTGATCACTGGTCATGTGAGAAGATTGCAACTTTATTATTGAATGGAGACTGTCAACCATGACTTCCCCAGTATGAGAGGGCCATATAACACTCTGATTGACCAGCTTTTGACAGCTGCTGTGGAAGAACTTGCCTCTTCTACATGGATTTCATCAACAAAAGATTGACTTAAAACAGACATCCCCTTCCAAATCTTTAAGCCATGATAACAAGCAACTGAAAAAGAGATATCTTAGCTTTAAAAGAATGTTTAATGAAGAGAAATAGTAAATATAATTAAGTAGAAAATTTCTGTGGTCTCACTGATATACAGAGACAATAAAAAAAAAAACCCTCTTTTTCTTTCTTTCCTCTTCTTCTTTTCCTGTTCATTCACTCGCCAACACCCATTTGCAAAGGAAAAAAACTCCTTGCCCATCATTCTTTCCAGTTTTTATGCTGGAACCACTCACCCATAATGCACTGGCACTTCCCTATATGAGTATTGCTTCCACTTTTCTAGCTTTTTGCTTCCACCGCTGGTAAGTTTTCACTTCTTTTCTCTCATCTTTTTACCACAATTTCCTTTGAATATAAATATGGAAACGACTACTTGCTCTGTCTCAAAGCAGTAATATGCACACCTATCACTCTTGTCAATGTTGCAAAGACAAACTGTAAGTATTTTATTTACTTTGACAAGAAAAATAGAAACATCTCAAAATTAAAGCTGAAAAATTATAGTTTTTATATATTTTTAATTTGAAGAAAATCTTTTTCTTAAAAAGGAGATAATTTTGCTAAAGACTGCCACTATCAATGCACAGTGGGTGGGTGTGAAAGGCACATCCCGATCTACGATGTGTTAAATGTCAGAAATTAGGCCACATTGTCTCTACGTGTTCAGGAAGTGGAATGGGAGATGCAACATCAGCGCTGATCTCTTCCCCACACATAGCATGAAAGAGGCTCTCCCAGTGATTAAGGCACACACTAATGGAATAACATGTACTTCTTTAGCAGATTCCAGCTGCTCTCAGTCACTCATGAATGGATCAATCTGTCAACAGTTGAGCGGACCAAAGATGGATGTACTAACAGCTGATGGAAAGGCTCTCAGGAGCCGAGGAGTCGGAAACATGAGACTCAGTGTCTACAACAGATACCCCATCATTGTTAATGTCTTGCTTGGTGACAGCATGTTATTGGGGTTGGACCTGCTCCTTGGGATGGATATTAAGGAGCTGGGCAGAATATGCATAACAGAGTCGGGTGAAGTTCAGTTTTCTAGTCCACACATGAGGATCGATGGGCCTGACTTTAGTACACAGTTCAACCAAAGCATGAAGACACGGACAGCACTGTGAAAATGGTCAGAAAATAACCCACCAGAGAAGCTCCAGAATCAAGTGTCAGAGTACTCGGTGCCTGGACATGTCCGGGAAGAATACTAGCATGAATTGCAGGTGTGGCTGGATAATGGATGGCTGGCTCCAAATCACTAGTAACAACTTGGTCCTCCAAGTGGCCTCATCCTGCTAATGGCTGTGGTACAGAGAAACAAAAGAAAGTTGTGCCCCATACTTGATTATCAGGAGCTGAACAAATATACATGGCTCATTCTGATGTTTGTGCAGAAAAATTGAGAGAATGGTGAAGAAAGAGATCCAATGTCTCTGTGATTGATCTTCGAAAGGCTTACTTGCAGGTACATGTGCACCGGTCATTGTGGCCATTTTAGACTGCGATTTTTAAGGGGCAGAGATACTGCCAAACACAAATGTGGCGCTGGCCATCATGAAAGCTGTGCTATCTAAGGATGAGACAATTCTCCAAGCAACGTCAGCTTACAGTGACAACATCTACACCAACAAAACCATAGTAACCACTGCACAGATGAGACAGCATCCTACCGACTTTGGGCTTGAGTATAAAAACCTACAATGGCTGGAGAATGGTGCTCGTGTGCTTGGCTTGCAGGTCTGGGGGAGGGAGGAACATAATATGCTTTACTGGAAACATGGAAGTGAGCTCCCAGAGATCGCTGGACACATTACATGATGCAGCATGTTCTCATTATGTGGGAAACTGGTAGGACATTTTCCTGTTGGTGGTTGGATTTGCATTGCAACTGCCTTTATCAAACACAGGGTGATTGCTGTCACTTCCAGCTGGAATGACAAACAACTGATGCTCCCCTTAGAAACATGATAACGGAAGTCATTACTGGGGTACCTCAATATGATCCCGTATGCGGTAAATGGTGCATTGAAGGATGTGAATTCGAAATCTGGGTTGACACGAGCTCGCTTGCCACAGGAGTGACTCTTGAGCTCAATGGAACCATCATAGAAGACGTATGTTGGTAGCGTCCAAATAAAGATATGCAACATATCAACCTACAGGAATTGTACACCATCATTAAAGGGGTAACTGTGGCCCTTCAATAGAATATAACAGTGTAGCATTTGTTCACAGATTCTACATACGTGCATAAGTGGATAGCAGACACTCTTATGGGAAAGGCCAGGATACATACAAAGGCTGCAAGCAAAATGCTCATTTGAAGGCAGCTAGGAAAGTTGGTAAGTGAATACAACATATCAGTGGATATACAACTGGTCAGATTGAACCAGAATAAGGCAGATAGTCGAACATGGATGCACCAGAGATGGCTCCATGCTATTAAGAAAGAGGGAGAGCTGGTGGGATATGTCTGTGCAACATTAGCAAACGACTGTAACTCAGATCTCCTAAAATCTGTGCATTGTCAAAGCGGACATTCTGGCATAAATCAGACCCTGTATTTTGTGAGGCAGATTGATCCCTCCATATCCAAAGCTGCCATCAGAGCGGTGGTCAGAGAAAGCAAGGAGTGTCAGTCCATCAACCCACCACCTGTGCAATGACCAAAATTACAACTGGATGTGAGCAAAGTGGGGAACTATGTTGGAATGGACATCATTGACAGGATTCTGCAAGTGTGATTGACTTCTTGAGGGCATTATTCTTTGAATGTGAACCTCCGACAGAACTACTCACTGACAACAACACTGCATTTCACAGTGGACTCTTTAAAGATTTTTTGGATTCATGAGTAGTCCACCTCTGATTTCATTACATATACATCCCATCAGGAAATGGCATAATCAAGTGATATCATCGCAGCATCAAGAGAATTGCTGCCAGGAAGCAGTATTCAATAATGGAAGCAGTATATTGACACAACATCACCCTAAAGATGATGTGTCACCCTCAACTGTGCTAGCCAACATAATTTACCGGTACAAAATCCATCTAAGAGGTATTGACACGATGCACTCAACAAGTAAAAGAACAAATGGCATACAACTTGGGTGACCGTGTGTGGGTAAAAACCCCACACAGCCAGTGTAAAACTTGGTACCGAGTGGGGCATATCTCTGGAATCAGCAGCTCGCACACTGGTTGATAGAATGCCAAGACTTGCATGCCTGTGTAGGTTCGGACACTTCAGCAGGTGACACTGGCAGTGAGTACTCTGGATGTAAAAGGATAATCATTGGAGGTAGGGCCAGTACCTCTTCAGATGGTGAAGACTGTGCATGAGGTTGTTAGACCGGAGAACTCCTCAGGAGACAAGTCTTCTGAACATACCATTCAATCCCCTCCAGTAATCATCCCACTCCAGAGAAGCTCAAGAGTAAAGAGGCCTGCCCCTGGGTGTCACCTACCTCAAAAGAGAGTTTATGTTTTGTGTGTGGTCTGCTGAAGGAAAATTAAAGAAAATTGTTAGCAAAAAAAGCTGTTACTTTAAGATTCAGAGAAATTATGCTAATGTTCTTTCCTCCCTGTCTGGCATGGCCAATCAGAAAAATTGCTTGGTGAATAATGGCTGTTGATTTTGCTTACAGGGGACAGAATGATTTTTGAGCTTGGTGAGTGAAAGTACATTTCCGCTGTTGCAAGGAGAATGTTGGATTTCTGACCCTGTTTTCATTACTACGTTGCCTGCTGGACTGTTTACAACAGATTTGCAAATGAACTTAGTGTTGGCACACGGATTTGTTTTGTTTCTAAGCTCATGCTTCTAACATTTCAGTTTTTTCAGAATTTCTAAGTACAAATGACTGGAACAAGCACATCTATTACCTACAGTATGACATTAAGTTGCCATGATAAAGATCATTCAATTTAAAGAATTACATATGCCATATAAACTATCACTTTTCTGTAAAATATAGCAATTTTACAAAAATATATATTTTTACTGCAATGTCAATGGAAGAATACACCTGGATTTATTGATTTGTCATGTATTTTAGGTGTAAATCAAATGAGTCCGTATTGCTGCAATGTCACTTGTACAAATCAAAATACTGCTGGTACAATTCACCGTCCTTGCTTTCTGAACACGTCACTACATAAAGCCGTCACTTCCTCCCGTTTTCACTGCTCCATCCCTCTTTTATCAGGCCAGCACTGCGGTTGGCCAACCAATCAGCGTTCTTCGCTTCTATTCTCAGTTACACAGGCAAATTGCCTCCTCTAGTTTGACCAATCAGCACACGACTTGCTATCGGTGGAAGCACGCCAAACTGTACAAAAACCCTCATTACTGCACGTACTACTAAAATGTCTGGAGGGGAGAGTAATGCCATTTTCACGGAGCAAACTTGCTGATGTCACGTGCCTCACGTTAAGGTAAGACCCTTATTTTCCTATACACCAGATACAAGCCACTCTGGCTTGCTTGCTTCTATGGGGCTGTTCACCACACTCGCCCCGATGTCATGATCACAAAACATACAGTTGCGAACCGGTCGCTTTTGCCGGGTACTTGGCTGAGGAAGTGGAGCAACACAAGCTTCATCTTCAGATGAATTGTCATCAGGGGAGCTAGCAGGATGTACCACATTAGTATTTTAAACCCCAACAGTTGGGGAGTCGTCTTCCTCGTCTATGTCGTCAGTATCAAGAGAGTGATCAGTGTCTCCTAATGGGGTTGATCTCAAATTTACTAACCGCTCACTCTCTTCAGAATCGCTGTCCTCTGTATCCATCGGGACCAATCCCATAAAGGGACGCAAGTTCTTCACATGATGTGGAACTCTATTGATGTGCACTGACTGTGGACTATTAACCTGAGTCACGTGACCCATTCTAAATTTAGTCGTGCATCTCCCATGGGGAGTTTTCACCCAAACGACGTCTCCCACTTCATATGCTCCTTGAGTATTTTGAGGTTCAATGGGGGACATAGCCTCGATTCCCCATACATGGGTATGGTACCTATAAATTGCATCAGCTGGTGCAGTAGTAGGTGAAAGATTATCTTTAGGCGTAATGTTATACCAGTAAACTGCCTCCGGTATAGAGCACTGCTTTCGAGCTGCAATGGTTTTGATGCTTCGGTGACTTCTTTCCACTATACCATTCCCGGCAGGGGTCAATGGTTTGGCACGCCTCACATTCCTTGACAACTTCCTTTACAACCCCTGATGATACTGAAGGGTCTATCAACCTGACAAAGTACAAGGTCCTTTTCATGCCCGGGTGTCCAGTTTTCCGGTGGATATTAGCCACTTGGTGTGCGTCCAACTTGGTCTTTGCAGTAGCGCATACTGACTGCACTGGATAGATACATATCTCCTACTGGAGATATATATCCATCTGACACGAACAGTCTATATTCCTCTCTTATGGTTTCTCCGTGGGGTCTTCTTTAGGAAATTTTTATCTGATGACACTAAATCTTCAGGTATTCTGTCATTTATACCCTTAGTTTCCCTCTTCTTTCAGGTCCAACAGTCTACCATTAGGTGTCCTAACTTGTGGCAGTAATAACAAGTAGGCATCTTATTTCTTTCCCCATTTGATGACTGGTGTCCATGTGGTGAACCATGGGTCTTTGGTGGATTGGGTACTTCTGTGGAAGAAACACTTAGTTGTCTGAAATGATCTTGTTTTGGGCTGCCCCTGAAGCTGAACTTATTTCTTGGTGAAGGATCGTGCATTGATTGGCTTGCATGTCCAACCCCTGGTTTGCCCTCTTTATGGGTCAGCACATATTCGTCTGCCAACATGGCCATTTTTTATATCCGTCATTGACGGATCTTTCTTCCAGGTATGTTTTAACATAATCTGGAATGCAGTGCTTGAACTCTTCTACCCGCAACTGTTTTAGTTTGCTGTAACTAGCTTTCACACCTTTAAAAGAACTTCACCTACTAAAGTATTGTTCTTTCTGCCGAAAGAATACTATATAAGTGTCTCCATTAAATTTCTTATAATTGCAAAAGTTTTGTCAATACGTTTCAGGCACTAATTCACATAATTTTAAAATAGCTTCCTTTACTATTTAATAATCTGTACTATCTTCAATAGATAAAGCGGCATAAGCTTGAGCTTTGCTCTTTAAAGCTGTCTGGAGTCTTGAATTGGAGAAGGTATCTGTCAACATCCTTCTCATTGAATGGTAGCACTAACTGTACTTGCCTCACCAAATCAAATCCGATTTGTCTATGTGCTGTTCTGTTTTCTATTTCTCAGATTTGAGTTTCTTCAGCTATCCTGGCTATGTCAACTTTGTCATTGATTTTAGCCATTTCTACCTTTTTGCCTAGCTTTGATTCTGGCCTTTTCAATTTCCACTTGGCTTTGTGAGAACTCGGGTGTTTCTGTTGAGAATTGTGATAACACATCGTCATCAAACACATCATTGTTTACTATGTGCTCCACAATAATTCTTGCTATTTGTGTCTTCCGATATGACCTCCTAATCTCTTGGCCTAATTTGTCCCCAACTGCTATTAGATCATCTTTTCTTAGTTTCAGTAACCCTTCTGCGGAAGGAGATGCTGTAAATTCTACATCTGCCATTTCTGTCTGCCAACTACTTGTGCTTGCAATTCTGCTCGGGTGAGTGACTGATCAAATTGGTGTAAAAGGAAAGAAATGTCCCAGACAAGTGCACCAACTGTTACGATCATCCCCCATCTTCTAACTGGATCAATAGCGGAGATAGCGGAGGATCGCAACCTGTATTATTATTTGTAATGTGTATGCAGTTATTTCAACAACTTTCTGTCCCCAAGGGTCGCTTTCCAATTGATCAAGTGGGCTGGAATTGCTTAAAGAATGCACGTAGCAGGTGACAAATAACAGAAACAAATGTAGAATTAACAATTAAATAAATTTATTACAATACGAAAACAACAAGAAGTCAAAAAGAAATGTTGCTGGATTTAAGAACAGGAGGGAATCTATCCTCTCAGAAAAGTAACTAGTTGATTAATAGATGATCTTAGGTCAGGCCTGCATGCAAATCTACATGAAAAATGCATTGAGCAAAGTATAAACATGTAAGAGAAACAATGACTTAGTGTTATCAAAGTTTGTTTTCTTTTTATCTACTACAACCTAATGTCTCTCATGTGTTTTGTCTTCTTTTTTTTATATTTTTTTCTTTTACTTTTTGCACAAGTGTCTCTTTCTGAGGTCTTTTCTCTCTTTCTCTTTTTCATTTCTTTTGATATCTTTTTTCATTCTTTTTCTCATTTCTGGTCTAGGGGCTTGAGTGAAGAATCAATCAAAGCTGTCGTTTCGTGTTTCTCAGCCCTCTTCAAGTTTTGACACAACTTCTCTCTTCTTGTGCTGAAGTTTACTTTCTTTCCTGGGTAAACCTTTTCAAAGCTGTTTTGAGATTCAAAATCACATTGGATTTCTCTTCCTTTCACATACATGAATTTGTAGTGTGTTATAGCATGTATCACAAACTGTCTGCTTGGCTCGAATGCCAAAGTGAGTCTGACTCCTTTCCGCTGTTCTTTGTTCTTTCCTTTTTTTGTGTGTCTGTTTCATCACGTGGTCCTTTATCTCAGAGTATGAACCTTTTTCCTGTGTGGACGAAAAGAAGTCACTGCCCCTTTCTCTCACATTTCTCTTTTCAACATCTGGACTTCATCCAGTTAAATCATGTACGATGTGATTAAGAGAGAAATAAAAATGTACAGTCTTTCTTTGCTCACACGCATGTTAGTTTGGCTAAAATCTGTCAACATTCAATTTTACTTTATCCATCTTTTTTTTTTCTATCGGTACATTTTCTGAGAGTACAGACTTTTTATTTAGAATGCTTCTAAAATATAAGCATGGATACAGATTTTAGGAGGGGCTTAGATGAGGGTCTATAACAATGTCTATAACAATAAGTAAAAAACTTTCTTTAAAAGACTATTAGAATATTTGTACTTGAGTATATAACATACATAAATTCTTCTTGAATATTTACATTTTCTTCGAAATTTAAAATGATATTTATAACTGAGAAGTTGGAATTAAAAGTTGTATATATGAAATGGAAACATTGCATATTATGTCTAATTAAATAATTGAAATTGTTTGAAGTTTACATAAGCTTTTAATATGAACCTACCACTGTGTAATGATAAGTGAATAATTAAAAGATTTCACAGTAGAACATTCTCTAAAGAGGTTTGTGCAATTATTGGATTGGAACAAAAATTCACAACTTTTACAAAAGGATACCTAAAATAATGAATCGAAATTATGGTTAGAATACATGAGAGATACTTTATACAATTCAGATTTATGCCATTTTTTAATCTGCACAGCCTACAAAAATGACAATGACATTAATATTATTTGACAGTAAACTTCTTAACAAGAATCAGCTGTTCTTTAGACACAAAAAATTCAAATTTACATTAAGCTTTATTGTAATATATGCAGTAATATATCTCCTCTTAAGCTTATGACTTTGATGTTATATTCAAACACTTATGAGAGTGAGCTAAAAGGTTCTCAGCTTGATCAACTTATCAAAGGCATTATTCTAATGTGTGATCATTGAAAATATTGATTTGGAAAAGTGAGTCAGGTTGAGAATATTTTCAGCACCAACTTCATAATTATATAATAAAAAAATTGTCACATTCTATTAACTAAAATGTGAAATCTTAGGCATCTTAAAAGAATCTTGGCTAATGTTAGTAAAATATAAAACATTAAAATTAAAACAAAAAATTTCAGTGAAATGAATAAAGAGCAAAAACGACTGCATACTGTAGATATTTAAATTCATTCTTTTTTGAAATCAAGTTTTTAATCATGCACTGATATTAAGAATTCCATGAACAATTCATTTTTCTTTATGAATTCTTCTTCCTCTTTCTATAAATGCATGAGTGTGTAACAAATGAAGATACTTCTATGACTCTTTAATAGTCATTTGTAAGTACATATAGGTATAAATATTTATTAGCACTTTGATGTTTCTTAAAATACCATGAAATTGAGTAGTTTAAATATTTTAGAAATTAATATGCAATCATAATTTGAAGGATATTTTGTCGAACAATATTTTTAGTTCTTAACTGTAGTAATATATTTGTAATATTTCTGTAGTAATCCATTTCACATTCCTCACTGCCATGTCTTTGCCCTTGACTTTGCAACTGGCTCAGTCAAGCATATTCTTCGCTGTCCATAATCCTTCTCAATATTTATTGCACAAAGTACAAATGTGGCACAAGGCCAAAAATTGGGAATGGAGAAGGCGGGTCTTCATCTGTCTTATAGTTAAATTTAGCTAGCCACAATCACTGACCCAAACATGCTACAATAACTCTTGCACCAAAACAACACATTCTTACCATTCTTACTCCATTCACGATAAAACCTCAGAAACTCTATGAAGTCCTAACTAGTCCCCATATGTACAGTTTGTCTGTGGTGGACAGAAATAAAATAACCGCTTTAAAAAATTTATAACCCCCAGGTGAGTGATGCCTCATTGTTAGTGAGGCATTTCAACCTGGGCACCCAAGGCCATATGGAGCAAATCTTCTGCTTTGATTGATTGAGCTTGATTATCAAATCATCCTGATATCTTTGACATTCATGATAGGAGCACTCCTCACATGAGTGCACACTTCTCAGGGATGGGAAGTTCTTATAGATGTAATTCTCATCCAATTGTAAACACATCCGACCTAGGAAAGAGATGCGAAGCATATGTCGACAAATCCCAACACAAGGCATACCCAGATCGCCTTCAGAAGGGTGGAAGTAACAAATCTCCCAACATACCTTGGGAACCTTGCCTCCCCACAAGGAGACCAAGAGCCTTATTAAACCCAATAGAGTGGCAGACAGCAGTGAAAGTACAGAGAGTCACTAAAGGAGAAATAGGTAGATGTGTGAGGCACATATTTGCACCCTCCACTTTAAGGAAAGATTCCTTTGGGACCACTGACAAACTGTGACGCCAGCCTTCTCCTGCACATCCAACCAATTCATTTCCAAGAGAAGATCATGACCGAACCAGACACAGAGTGTCTTGACCAGTCCATCCATCCATCTGTGATGTCCGCACGAGTATAAATAGAACCCGCTCGGTTGAGGTGGGAACTCTTCAGTAGACAGCAAACCTGGCGACGAAGACGAGATAATTTGACAAGCTTCGACTTAACGGCAAAGGGAAAAAAGTACTCGAATTCAACAACAACACGAGTAAAACCTCGAATTAACGAAACATTACCCCCTCAACAGCAAAGGAAAACACTCGAATTCAACAACAATGGCTCTCTCTATGCCAACAATAGAGCCCCTAGACTGGGAAGACTCCAACCAGGAGCAAGCATGGAGAAAATGGAGTGAACATATCGAAGACGCATTTACAGTGTTTGATATAACAAATGATAAATGACAACTATCACTCTTTCGATTTTACGGGGGAAAGAAACTGAAAGATATCCTCAAAACCTTAACACCGGAGATATTACCAGGCCAAGTAGAGCCTACATACAAAACAACAAAAATAGCACTGGATGAATATTTCATCCAGAAAACAAATAAAGTCTTTGAAAGACATAAATTCAGGATGCTTAGTCAAGAAAACGGGGAGTCAACACATGATTATGTCACGCGTCTACGCATACAAGGAGTAAAATGCAACTTTGGCGAATACAACCTGGATAAGGCTATAGTGGACCAATTAATAGAAAAATGCTCGTCAAGCAAATTACGCTGTGCATATTTGAAAGAAACCGATTTAACAGTAGAGGAAGCACTTCAAAGAGCATTCATATGTGAATCCACTGAAACACAAGCTAAACAAATAGAAGAGAATGAAAGAGAGAACTCAGATATCCACAAAATTACAACCAATTACAAGCAACAACAACAACGAGATAACAGTGGGTATAGGAAACTATCCAGGGACAACAACCCATTAAAAACAGTTACAAAATGCTATAGGTGTGATGGCTCCGACCACACACATGGTCAAACAAAATGCCCAGCATTTGGGAAAAAATGTAACTACTGTGGAGTAATAAATCACTTCGAAAAAACATGCTTAAAAAAAAAAGGAATAGTGGTAAAGGGAAAATGAAGATGTCAGACGACCACACTTACGTCCAACCAGTATCGACGAATCCGAATAATTCAGACAGCCAGGCATTCGTTTTTCAGGTGAAACCTATTCATTCAGCAAATAGCAAAATTGTCCATATTGACGACGTATCAGTCGGAATATTAATAGATTCTGGAGCAGATATAGACGGCAAAACGCTCAAAGAAATCCTTAAAGTACGGCCAATTTTAACATTAAAAGAAACAAATTGTAAACCAAAAGCCTATGGGAATATTCCAATACCACTAAGAGGAGAATTTTTCACAACGCTGACGAATGGTCCCAGAAGAAAAGCCCACAAAGTATTCGTTACAAAGGCATATCAAGGTGGTAACATATTAAGTAAGCGGGCAATCATTGAATTAGGTTTTATCACCACCCCAACAGGTGAAATCGATTACAAAAAAAAATATCCCGAAATCAACAAAAAAAATTCTAGATCGACACCTACCCTCATTGGAAGGATTAGGAAGAATGAAAAATTTCCAACTTAAAATTAGAATAGACGACAACGTTATACCTGTTGCACAACCGCCAAGATGGACACCATTTCATATCCAACAAGAAGTAGAGGAAAAAATCAATGAAATGCTAGAAAATGATATCATCGAAAGAGTGGAAGGACCCACTCCGTGGGTCTCGCCATTAGTAGCAGTACCAAAACCAAACGGAGAAATTAGAATATGTGCCAATTTACGCGTGGCAAATAAAGCAGTGAAACACACACGCTATCAAATATCAACAGTTGAACAGTTACTGAGTGAAATTGGCAATGCAAACGTTTTCTCAAAAATCGACCTAAACTCTTATTACCACCAAATAGAACTGGATCCTGAATCTAGAGACATCACTACCTTTTCATGAAACTCTGGAATCTACCAATATAAGGTATTAGTTATGGGCATTACATCCGCAGCCGAAGAAGGGCAACGATTACTTTAACAAATCCTTCAGAAAATCCCTAACTGCTGCAATGGGGCAGACGACATTCTAATCTGGGGCAAAGACACAAGAGAACATAACAGAACCCTAGATATGGTATTAGTCACATTGAAAGAAAACAACCTCACAATTGCAGAGCACAAAAGTATATTCCGTAGTGAAGAAATCGAATTCCATGGTTTTATAGTGTCCAATACAGGGATCAGACCGACTGACTCGAAAATAAAAGCAATCTGAAATTTCAAAAACCCTGAAAACGTCCAGTATATACATAGTTTCTTAGGTCTAATCAATTACCTCGCAAAGTTTATTCCACGACTAGCAACACTCAGCGAACCATTAAAAAAGTTAATGCGAGCAAACATGGAATGGCGGTGGACGGAAGAAGAAGAATCTTGTTTTTTCATGCTGAAGAATGCAGTTATTCAGAGCAAATCGCTCATGCACTTTGATCCAAAACTGCAAACATCTGTTATAGTAGATGCCAGTCCCGTGGGACTAGGAGCAATACTTTGCCAAAACAAACAAAGGATACTCATCCCCATCAGCTATGCATACAGAACTTTAACCGAAGGCGAACGCAGGTACTGTCAATTAGAAAAAGAAGCCCGAGCAATTGTATGGGCTTGCGAAAAATTCCACTTTTACCTTTATGGAAAGAACTTTCTTATAATGACTGACCATCAAGCATTAACAACTATCTTCAATCCTAAAGGTAACGCGCAAATTTTGCGATGGATTTTACGTCTACAACAATATGATAATACAATAAAACACATTAACGGTAAAGATAACCCGGCGGACATACTCTCTCATCAACCTATGGAGTATCAAAAAATAGTCTCACCTGAAGAAGAGATTGCCAAAGGATTTATCAACATGGTTGTAGCTAACAGCATTCCAAAATCAATCACCTTATTGAAATAATGGAGGAATCTCAGCGGGATCCAACTGTCACAGCAGTGAAAAAGGCAATACAACAAAACAACTGGACCAATAAGTTAACGGAACCCTTTGAACACGTGAGGAATGAACTGACAACAAAATGAGGCGTAGTTATACACGGAGCCAGAATCATCATACCCCAAAACCTACAGAAACGAATCCTGAAATTGGCGCATGAGACACAAAAGGGGATAATGAAAACAAAAGCCCTGCTTAGAACTAAGGTATGGTGGCCCAATATAGACAAAGACATAGAGGCTGCCATAAGCCGATGTATCCTGTACACAATATTAGACCCGAAGGGAAACCACCGTCCGGTGCATATGGCTCAAATGAAATACTGGGAAATACTCCACATAGACATCTGTGGGCCTTTCCTTAGCAGGGATTATGTAATCGGAATTATCGATGTGGGATGAAGATGGCCTGAGGCATTTGTTACCAAATCCACCAGCGCTGATACAATCATATCGACAATCCAAAGGTGGTTCTATACACATGGCATTCCAGCGATTATTGTTTCAGATAATTGACCCCAGTTCATATCCTCAGAGTTTAAGCACTTCTGCAAAGAATGGGGTATCCAGCACCGAAAGGTAACCCCTTATCATCCCCAAGCTAATGGAGAGATAGAGCAGTTCTTCGCAACCATGTTGAAAGCCATGAACACAGAAGGAAAGGACTGGAGAAAACATCTATGAAAATTCCTAATGTATTACCGAAATAGTCCACATGCCATGACGGGAGAAACTCCAGCTAAGCTACTCATGGCTAGGGAAGTAAACATCAACATACCAGGATTACAAAAGAGGCCGGAAGCTTGGAGAACAGCACGGCAAAAGAACAAAAAAGGAAAAGACAGATTGAAAGATCGCACAGATCAGAAAAATAAAGCTAAACAAACTAACATAGAACCCGGAGATGTCATACTACTTAAACAAAGTAAACACAAGCTAACGCCAGTTTACCACCCAACACCATGGAGAGTAAAAGGACACAGAGGCGAATCTGCAATTATAATGTGAGGTGACAAACTTATTTTACGACACACATCACAAATGAAAAGAATGCCTCGAAGACAGGACTTGCCAACAACCAAGGGATGACAACTTCCTTTCAACGACGACCTTGGGTGGCAGAAAAATATAGAACATGAGATAGAAAGTGAGGACGAGGAGAAGGAAGAAGCAGATATCCCTGTAGCCCTAAGACGAACAAAACACCATATAAGAAAACCCTGAAGGTATGCAGGCAGCAGTTCGGAAGAAGAGGGAAACAATCTGAATACAAAGGAGGGAGCAGATGTGATGTCTGCGTGAGTATAAATAGAACCCGCTCGGTTGAGGTAGGAACTCTTCAGTAGACAGCAAACCATCCATCCAGAGGGAAGCTCCAGGAAGAGAAACTCCCTTCCAAGCACCTAACCGCAAGCCAACATATTTATCATGGTTAATCTTGGCCCCTATCAATGTCTCATGCCTACTGATTATTTTACTGACTTCATCAATTTCAGTTCTGCCCAACACAAGAATGGATACATCGTCAGTATAGCACAAGGTAGGGAAATTCCATGGAAGACCAGATTCATCTTCAACTTGCGAAGGAAGGGCTTCAACACAAGAACATGTGGCAAAAGTCGAAAACCTTAACAAATGGAACAAGATGATATGAAAGGTTCTGATCTTACTCCATTAACTTCTACCAGTGCATCAGGGTACGCAGACAGAAGTCAGATCCAGGTGTGAGAGTACGGTACAAAAACTGGCATCAGAAAGTACAGCCTCCAGAAATCAATAGTCAACCCTATTGAATGCCCTGGACTGATCAAAATTGGTCAGCACAGTGTCACGTGATGATCAAGTATAGCAAATGAAGCTTGTCCTAAATAGTCTTGCCCTTCACAGCACAAACAGCTAGCTACAATCTTGGCTAAAATCTTCAACTCTGTATTTAATATCACCAAAGGCTGATAATTATCTATCCCATCCACACCATTTTTGTTCTTGCAAAGCAACTTGATTACACCTCTGGTGAAACATTAAGGTATAGACCCCTGCTTCATCCAGTTGTTATAAATCAGTGCCAGCAAGAGGATAAAGACAGCCTCAAGTATATTTCATAAGGAAGACCATCTAATCCCAAACTTTTGTCTCAACTGACCCACTCCAGTGCTTTCCAGATCTCAGACTCTGTGATGGGACACTTGCACCCAGCCACTTCAGACGCCTCAAGGCAGGGAAAGTTGGCCAAATAGGCATTAAACTGAGCAGGGCTCAGACTGGGCTCCCTGGTAAACAGCTCCAGAAAGTAGTCTCAAAAAGCCATACACCAGCCCATGTCTGTAGACATGGTCTGCTTGTCCAGCAATGTGATGCTCGCAATATGTTAACTGGATGTATTTTGAGCTTTCTCAGCATGTAATTTAACATGCTGAGAAAGCAATTTAGTGGCTATGCTTGTTGCCCTAGAAGATATTCTTTTTAACCTAGTCCTAACTACTAGAGCTTGATCCTTCTTGATAAACAAGGAGGCCAGATCCACCCGGGCTAAGACTACATCCACACTATCACGGGATTTATTCACCCAATCAACTTTCTCTTTACATGCCTTTTGCACTGCTAATCCTGCTAGATTGAGTTGACAATTAATCAGCAGCAAGAAACCTAAGTTTGGATTTTCTAATTATCCCACCGCATATTCCCAAGCACAGCCCTCATCAATTCCTGCTGTAGCAGTAGTAGCATCAGGTCCTAGAAATCTTGCTCACCAAATAATGATTCCTCCAATCTCCAATAACCAACCATCCTAACCTTAAGCTTATCTAAGTTTACACGAACCCAAATAACTCTCTTAACTAGCACTCGGTTGATGTAGCTAGAACACACCACCGAAGCCATTTCATCTTTTCTTTCTCCACAACTGCACAAGCAGCAGGCAAAGGCTTTTCAGGGAATGTGGGCTGTGAGCTAGACCTAAATGGGGGTTTAACCACTTTGGTCCCTCATGCTGGCATGCCCATCACAAGTGAGGTGTAATTTACAGATGTGGCCAGAGGGGATTTTGGTCAATAGGGGCCTTCCAGAGTCCTTCTTCTCTGGACAGGAAGACTCTTCACACTTCCAGCACATTTGTCTGCAGCCAGTGACTATGACTGGCAATTTCAGGCCACCTACGTCCAGACAGATGGAGATGAAAGCTTTCCAGTCCAATATGATCTCGAAACTCCATCAACCAGTCAGGATATCACAGGAAGCATCCAGTATCTGGCTGTACTGTGAAAGGAAAACAGCAAGATGCTCCCCGATAACCTGAGGGGGACCTCAAATATCACTACTAGGTCCTATGCCTGCCTTCATAATAGGTTCTTAAAATTAGATCTTTTGTAATAAGCTCTCAACTAGCAGCTTTTACATACTCTTCCAGCATGGGTAGTAATATATCCCAAATGAAAAAGCCTGAACCCTTGATTATTCTCTATGGTTTAACCCCTGGAGACTCCAGTGATTTCACCACTGTGTCTTTTGTGGAACAACAAATTTTGCACAAGTACTTGTCCACCATGAAGACTGACACTTCTTTTTTCAAGTTTCTTCAGTTCTTCCAAGAGTCTACCTTCTATTACAAGGTGAGCATCACTCTTGGCTCACTCCAAAAACTCTGCAACATTGATAATGCATTTGATGGGGGGGACTTTCAACAACAGGGCAATTCCTCAGCCTCAGCATTGTCACTCTTTTTGTCTGAATTTTGGCTATTATTGGTCTCCATTCAATCTTCACTTCTATTTTAGCCATTATTGGCCACTATAGTTTTTTTAAGGCTAGCAGGATGTGTATTTTATTCTTGTGATAAATTATATAGAAGTAAAGGAAGTAGTGGGGGGAGGGAGAAAAAGCTAACAGGAAATATAAAATTTGAAAATAATTAATAGAAAATTAACAATACAAAATCCAAAAGAAATAAAACTATTTCAAATAAAAACTTTGACAAAAGAAAAATAAAGTTCGCTGACAGACGAAAACAAAATAATATAAAATTTGCCCAAATGACAAAAAAAAAAAAAGCAAAAGGATTTAAACTATAAAAAATTAAATTTTAAGAAATGAAAATAAAGAAAAACAATAGTCTGGTGAAAGTAGTAGTTAATCAAAATAAAATAAATGTCAGTCAAAAGCTGAGGATGGAAAACTGAAAAAATTAAACAACAGACAAGAAAAGAAATTCAAAACATCAAACAACAAAAAACAATTTCTGTTAAAAAACTTTCTTCAGAGGTTCCTTCAAATAGAGGAGATAAAAAATTAAAATAAACTATAAATTAAACAAAAGAACAACAGAATAAATCAAAAAGTTGTCTGGTAAGACTTACGTTAGACCAGAAAAAAATTATAAATTGTGGCCAAAGCCAAAACAAAACTGAAATAAAAGACTGAGAAAGAAAGAAAATCAAAAATTTGTTTCAAGCAAAAAGAAAAATGGAAGAATAAGTGAAAATAACAAAAATTTCTGTTTAAAAAAATTTCTTTGTAAGTATAATCCAAATGATCACTTGCAAACATTCTTCACTGGATTGAAAAGGTCAAAACACATCCATAATCCTTCTTTCCCCAAAGACAAAATCTGCCGGCTTTTATGTGTGCCTCAATCAATTATGCAGATTTTTTCATGCCCACCTACAGGCATTTAATTTGTCCTAAGGTACTAATTAATTTACATGACTGTGTATGGCACAGGTGATTTTGTGCCTCTTTCATTGGGGAGATAGGCCATGTCTATGTTAACATAAACTAAAAACTGTTGGAGAATTAATCAGCTGATACACTGTAATGCTAAGAATAACTGTAAAGGAAAAAAACATTCAAGCTAAATTAATCAGAGGAATTTCAGAAACAAACTTCATTTATGTACAAAGGTAAATGAAAGATAATCCATTTATAAAGCTTCAGTTTGGTATACATAATTTTCTAAATGTTTTTATGATTAACATTTATAGGTTAAATTCAATGTTTAGAATGAGTGATAAGTACCTCTAAGATGAACCTTCTATCTTCATCGCACAATGACGGAACATTTCAGTTATGCAATAGTTCAATGGACAAAGGCACAAAATATCTGAAAAACAATATTAAAAAAAATGTTAAAAATTCTTTAATTCAAACATTCTATATAATGTAAACATTCAGAAATAAATTTTAACATTTTTAAATCATACTGATTGGTTATCAGATATTAAAAAATAAATATACCTCTTACATATACTTCATTATTAAGATGATTTATTTAAAATTATTAAATGCTTGTGGTGGAGATGTACTTTGTCGGTTCATAAATGTTAGAAAAGTGAAGGTGAAGGTTGCGTAGGTGAATTAGCTATTTCCGCACACATTTTAAATTTATTCGTTCCACAACATTGGTGAAACATAAATAGGACACAAACAACAAATCTCAGATAACAACAATAAGAATATTTTATATAACATAAACTACGCAAAAAGTATGTGTTGGTTGAATTTTAGTGAATGAGAGATTTGGTTGGTGGATTTTAAATTTGCTTTTTAAACTCTTATAATGTTCAGTGTCACGTGAGTTGAATGTTGTCTTATATAATATGTGAAATTTCAATAGAATTTGTTATTAAATAAATTTGTTTAAATTGAATTTTAAACAGTTTGTAAAACAGTTTCTGAAATTAAATTTGTAATGTAAGAATTTAATAACAAAAGTTGCCTGCCTTCGACTATATGCTTGTGCATGTCAAAGATTGCATAAAAAATCTCACAAGAATTCTGAAAGGTAGTTTGTTCTTCAGTTGAGAATTAAACTTGATGAACAATAAATTCCAGTGTAAGAATGTTCTGTAGATTCTGTTGTAAATCAATACTGTGATTGAGAAGTTTTCAGTAAGTGATAAATGAATCCAGATGAATTTGGTGAGTGAGTGAATGAGTTGAATATTTTAACTTGAATTACAATGAAGTTGTTTTTGTGTTAAAGAAATTGAAATTTTAACTTTGCACTTCAATGATACAAGTGTCGTGGACTAGTTTGGCAATTGCTAGTCGTGCAAAAATGATCACTGACTAGTTTTGATTGTGCATTGAATTTATTTGTTTTCTAGTCAAGTGATAGGTTCACAAACATATTTAGCAATTTTGGTGGTCAACTCACTTTAAAGTAAACTACTGCATGGGCATAGTTGCCATTTTTCATATATATTGACCAATCGGCAATAGTATTTACAAAAAAACAATTTGTGTTTAGGATGTACAAAATTTGTTATCAGCAAGAGTCAATACACAGTAAATTTACTCAACTATTTATTATCCAATGAAATTCACTAAATCAGAATAGTATGATAATTAGATACCGGAAATTGGTGTATAGCAGTTAAACTCTATACTTGAGTATTTTATGTTAAGGTAAATATTAACTTTTTGTACAATTTATAATCAACATTTTTTTTTGTAAAAGAAAATTGGATGATTAAAAGCAAGACCATGACAGTATATCTGATATTGTGACATCAAAACATTATTGCTACAAATTTTATATCTTGGGAATTATAAAAAATGTTCTTAGAAATTAAAGGAGAATTAATTTACTGCTTTAACTCAATAAGGTTTTTATTACCCTTGAACATTAAATGAAATTTTGTAATAAAATATAATACTTAAAACATTCTCCTCTACCAACTGACTAAGAATAACTAGTGAATGAATTCAGTAAATTAAAGGTGAAACTCATGAAGCAAATTTAAAATATTACAACAACAAATAAAATGAGTAATTTTCTTTTTGAGATAAGAGTGTTTTCAGTATTTATATGTAACTTAAATGAAGTGAAAAGTTTTATATACTTTAAATCAATTGAATAAATAAATTTAACCTGTACTTATAACATTCTTAATATATTTAATTAAACTTTCATAATAACACTTTGTATTTGTTTTCATTTATCCAATTATATTCAGACAATATGTTTGTAACCATCACAAGTTTACTAGTCTTAAAATAATCAGACATTTTGCTTCCTATAGCTAAGGAAAATTTGACATTTGCAAAGATGAACATTATTTTTTCTTAAAAAGGTAAGAGAAAAATTGATATTTTCATATTGAAATGAATTGATATGAATATGAACAATGAAATAAAAAATGAATAGTTAATTCAGTAGTTATTAATATAAATCTCAAATGATAAAAGATGCTTGAGAGCAGGTATGTGTCTATTTTCAGGTCAATGATTGGTATATATAACTAACATGAGAGTCATCCTCTCACATTACAGCTAGGACTTAATTAGTTCCCACTTACAATGTTTGTTTCAATCACAGGTCAGCATAAATGTGAGGAAATAGAATTTTATAGGTTTCACATGATGTAGATAGTTAAATGGATTTCACAGAGAATGCAAATAAATCCAGTAACAACCATTTAACAATTATTATACAATAGTAGTGTTCTATGTCATACTTAAAATTTATACTTTAAAAGATTTACTTGTTTTTCATTTCATTTGTGTATTTTAATTTAGAGAAGTAAATTTTATTTAAATTCTATGCTATTAAAAAATTAAATGAGCTTGATGACTTTAATTAGAATAAAGATGGCACAATCCACAGAAATATATTTTAAATTATTAGTACAAAGTACAACTAAATAAAATTCATATAGAAATATTTAGAGGTCAAGTGATTTCTTAAGACTTAATAACGTATGTTCCTAAAATGGAAAGAGTTTATGTAAAGGATTACATTTTTCAGTAGTAAAACTGGTGAACAGACAAGAGAATTCCTATGAACAGATTGCTCCTAACAGTAACTGGTATAAGTGAAAAAGTTCATTGGTTTTGTTGCAAAATGGTATTAGATGTTAGCTGTGAAAGATTACTTTTGATTAGATTGTGTCAAATTAGTCATTATCAATATAATTCTTCTAATTTTGTCAAAATTGGCTGGCTTATTCTTGATTCAAATACTGGAGATCAAAGAAAATAACATTTTCAGTATATGTTTTTTTTTTTAAAGTTTTTAGGAAAGTCCAAATATAATGAAGAACATACAGTAAATAATTAAATATGTTTGTAAAGTTTCACACAAGAGATTTCTCATTAATGATGCTCCACAGTTGAATAAGCAAATTGAGGTTGATAGCAATGAGAATAACCAGCATACAACATGATTATATATAGTTCAATAAATTTAATGTCAATAATAATAATAATAAAAATTATTTTTATAGTTTCAATTTCTGAGTATTTCAAAGGTTTAATAAGGTTGCATCTTCTCTCAATGAAGAATGACTCAAATAAAAATGTACTGACATCCTACTTTATATATTTTTAGTTGTCAATTCCAGCAGAATAAATTCATTCAGAACCAGTTTTCCACTTTGAGTAGACTGATAAGTTTAGTCTATTTATACCAAATGTTATGCCATTTATAAAAATATGGTTTGGTTTGTTTTATGGCATATCAACCTCAATGGGTCATTTAATGCTGACAACTTTTTTTTTCTATTTCTGTTAATATTTTTTTCCTCAAAAATGTATAGCTGGTAATATTATTTTCAAAAACGTATAGCTGGTAATATTATTTTTTTCAAAAACATATAGCTGGTAAGGTGTCAACTATTTGCCCATAGCTGGGACCCTAACAGGTGCTACCACCCCGGTTCAGGGTGGACCTGGGAACTCCAGCAATTAAGAGATGGTTCCACGCTCCTCAAAACCTCCTGATCAGGGGCCTTGCTGTTGGACATAGTTTATCATCTTACCCAGGACTTATAAAAATATGGAGTGACACTTGTCATCTTATAAAACTTCATGACACCTCCCACCCACCAATCTTGATATCCTTAAGATGTTAAATTCAACAACAGTGATGTGTGTTTTTGGTGGCTCTTCTAGGATTATGAAATTCAAATTCAGTTCTTGTACACCGGCATGGTATTTTTTTAGGTTTGCTTTGTCGACTAACATAATAACCTGAATCTTGTTTTTTTTATTGGCCCTCTTCCAGTCTATTTAAGTCATTGCCAAGTGGAACAGATCCTGATATCCATGCTTCTTGAGTGATAAGCTTTGGTAGGAATGGTAGTTAGTTATCTGGGAATCTTCTGGATTCATAATAGTTCTTTGATTGTCTAGTAGTAGGTTAGTGTTTTTTTTTTAAAATGTTCCAGCTGTTCATATTTCAAAGCTCATCCAAATAGAATTTCTTGAGAGACATGAGCAGAAGATGGTGCCAGTGTGTCCAGTTTTGTCTTCCATTTATGAAATCACTTGGTAAATATCTACTAAAGAGAGAGAGAGCTCCTCATTCATGTATTACATGGGAGGTTGCTTTATCTGATTGAAAATTTAAACCAGGCATTCAGTAACTCTATTTAGAGCAAGGTGCAAAGTGTTCCAGTAAGATGAGTGATTCCATGGGTTTTGTACCAATGTAGAGACTCCTCAAATATAAATGTAAGCTTACTTGGAATAGGAATCCACTCATACCAGCCAGTTGCATCCCATAAGATTTATAACATGATCCATAATTCATAACACACATTTTGCTCCAGATGGTAGATTTTGCAAACACTTTGGTCTTTGCTTTCAAATCTGTCTTAGTTGCTGCAGCCATAGCATTTGATCCTGAAAACTAACAATAATAATGATTTTAATTGTTAGAATAGGTAACTGTGTCCAGTGGACAAAGAATCTTTCAATGTTTTTAAGGCTGGAACTCTGCTGAACACCATTTTAGCTATCCTCTCTTTGCACAGAGTAGAACTTGAATGAAAACTGGATCTTTGCTTATATGCATTGTTTTTTTTTTCTGGCAGGAACTAACAACTGATTGTGTGAATTACAAAGATAATATCCATATCTTCCCCCATTTCCTCCTCATTGAGCTGAATGTTATTCTCAATAAAAAGTCTTTTGAGAGCCTGAGCGTTGTGAAATTCCAGAATAATCATACTTGTTTAACATCAATTTCCTGAAAATATTCAGGTGCTGATTTAATTCCAAATGGTATGTATGGGTGTATAGTAATTGACTAGAGTTTTGGCCTTCTCTTATTTGAGAAGCCATACATCATTGAAGTGCCAAAAGAGTTGAAAGGTGTCAATTACCAAAATCTTGATTATAACATCATATGCTTCATTCACAAATGAATGAAATATGCCAGAGTTTGTAGAGAATGAACCAAGACTCAAGCTGAAAGTTTTGTTTTTTTTTCAACTTTGAATAGCTTGGAAAATGTCTAACAAGTTGTTTGCAAGTTTTTTTACAGTGTATCCATTGATGTGATGATTTGAGTAAGTTGGCCCATTAAAGAGAGCATTGCTTGAAGTAGCCTGTAGCAAAGTTAGTTTATTATTATCCCAGTAGATTTAGTATTGACATTCTTGGGAAAAAATACTGTGTCTTTGGCAGTGGATTTCCATTTGCTAAATTGTACTGGTCCTTCTCTGTTTGTCCAACTTGATCTGTTTCTACTGGCTTCAATGTTGATTTCAAAGTTAACCTTATGTTTATTGATATCGATACCTAACTGCTTTGATTGTAGAAGAAAAACCTTGATGATATTTATCCTTACATAGGTGAATTTTGTTGTTGCTTGTGCTTAGATATATACATTGTTTGAAGATGTCCAATATTCTTAAAGAAACAGCAGACAATATTGATTAGGTTTTGCTTGTTCACTTAGGTGGTATTACTATTTTCTTCTAAGGATTATTTTTAGATTTGTAGTCAAAGATTCCTGAGGACTGGTTTGCTGAATGTCGACTTTGTTACCTGGATTACATATCTGAAAGTGAGCTTGTTGTCCTTGAAATTGAACAGGGCCTCTAGCGTGCTACCATTATCAACAAAGTAGATAAATCCAGTTGTTGTGGCCTCATGCATTGGTTCTTTGATTAACTAGAAGTCACATGTCACTGCATCCTAATTCTGGTTTCTCATGCCTTCTATTTGAGTTACATTAATCTGTTATTAACACCTTGCTATCTGCTATTATCAGCTGGTTGATGCCTTTGGGATAGGTCTGTTAAACTAACAAGTTACTGAGCATTTTGTAGATTGGTATGTCTGCTTGTGATGTAAATAAATTTGCAGTGAATCTTGTTAGATAATCTATTCTTAGCTTTGAAATAATATCAAATGGTTGTAAATTGTAGAATATCTGCCGTAACCCTTTTCTATAATGTAGTAAACCACTTATTCCTAATGGGTGGTTTATTGTTGAGGCATCACCATTTGTTCTTGATGTTGCTTGTTGAGTAGTTGAATCACTTGAGATGGAGCACTCATGTTGAATTCAGGTCCACTCTTATTTAACAGTTTTATTTAATTCTTGTTTTTCTTCTCCAGTAGTAATTTGAATCCCTCCTGGATCAAACCATGAAGAAGGAAGAAAAGAATATAACTGAGCCTTGCTGCCACTTTTGTTGTAACTCTTGATATCATACACAGAATCAAAGGGAAAAATGTTGTATTGGCACTTCATTTTATATAAGTTGTAAGTTCATGCAACATAAATATCTTTATTTTCCTTCTGTGATGACTAAGAAATCTAGTCTATTTTTCATCCACTCAAGAGAATAGTTCTTATATTTCAGTTGCAACCAAATGGTTGAATAGAGAAAAAGATTTTAGCAATTAAAATGATCCTTTGCTCCTAACTTTTTGGTTTTGACTACTACAAAAAATTACTTTCCTATGTCAACAACAAAGAAAGATGAAACTCATTAGTTACCAATTTTGAAAGAATCGATATTTTTTGATTCTGCAGTTCAACTGGAAATCATAAGTAAATTTTGGGGGTTATTTTCTGTATTCAAACATTCAAGAATTTTCCCAAACATAGATACATTTTTGGATGGTTCACTTTTTTTTTTTTTCTTCAAGATTTTGCCATTATAATCTGAATGATCAACTTATCATGATTCTGAATTTAATCAACCAAATCAGCATAACCTATCATCTGAAAATTGCTGATTCACTTTATTCTAAATGCTTTCATTGATACAATTTACAATTTTCATTCAAAAAAAATCTTTTACACATTTCAAAAGCTGCTCTTTCCCATGGTACACTTTCTTAATGCAATTTTGTTTTAACCTTCTATATGTTTTCTAAAATTACTAATATTCCTAAAATATTTTAATGAGTTTTTACATACTTTTTTGCATATAATGAAATCTCAGCTAAAAAAAAATACTAATTCTAAAAGGAACTTTCTTGTAAATATTAAATAATTCATTGATTGACAAAGTTTACCACACATACATAAAACATGCAAAAAAAGAAAATCTTGACTTTTCTTGATAAAATAAATGAAAATTAATTTTATTTCATTACTTGTAGAATTTATAAATGAAGAAAGGATGGCACTACAATTATACCAATTTTCAATTTCAAGCACAACTAAAATAGTGAAATATGAAAGACATTGTAACATAAAATTTAGAAATCATTTCATGTAATAAGTGAACTTTTTGATGTACCTAATTTTTAAATAGCTTTAAAACATGTTTTCTTTTGTTTAAAATGTATAAATATTATATGAGGAAATATATGCTTTTAAATTTTAATGTAAATTTTTAAATTTCAATGATCCCCAGTAAAGATCTGCTTATTATTCTGCATATTATTTACTTACACAATGGACATTTGCATTTTTCATAGGACAAAGTCTTTCTTTTTCTATATATTGTTTGAAGGTAACTTATTACTGTTATTTTGTGTAAATTCTTTGCATGCCATAAAACAACTAATTAAAGTGAAATGTCCTAACTACTCTACTTGATAGCTTATATGACTGAAAAAAGGCCTAAAAAATATCTCCAGTGCTTTATATGTAAAGTATCTGGTAGGCTAATGTTTACCTAGATATCATAGACTACCAATACTTTTATCATGCTTAACTATAGAACAGGCCATGAAGTATTATTGTTAACAGCAAAGGATCCTTTAATTTATCAGCTGAACTCATTCAGCATATATATTAACTAGGTACCTCCACTTTTTTGCTAAAAAAGAGCATAGCATGATGAAAAAGCCCTGAACTTGACGAAAACAAAGTTTTATCATAAAATATTTAAGAAGAAAGGCCAAAATATCTTTTTATTAAATTTCTTAATCCTTTCTAACACATTCAAAATTTTAGTTAAAAAGCTTGTTTTTCTTACATCAGCCGTGGGCCAAATATAGGAAAATATATTGTCTTTTTGTAGTAAAAAATGCATTTTCTTTAAAATTCTTGCAAAAATCAAATACATGTCAGATTTTAATCAAATTTGCAGGATTTATTCATAAATGAATTAAATTTTTTTTATAGAAAATCTTGGTAAAAATATATATATATTTTTTACTTACATCTGTTACTCCAACATAATTTTATGAAATTTCAAGAAATTAAAATTCCAGCCTCTTCATATTTATATTAGTTAAAAGCAGAACTCCTTGGAGAATTTTTGTCAAACAGAAATATCATTTACTAAAAATCTGCTCTGAATCATAAAATAAACAATTCAATAAAATTATGATATTATTTAATTAGAAAAGCTTTTAGTTGCTTTTATAAATAAGATATATTAAGAAAATTTTTTTTTCTATGAATAATGAAGTTTTCCTTTTTTTGTTAATTTTAATTATAAAAATTTATAATGTTTTAAATCTTTTAAAATTCTGTATCAATGTATAATCTAAAAGGCAGAAATTAAGTGAAAACTATATTTACTAATCATAAATGGAAAAGCTTTATACAAATCATTTAACACCAATTTTTTTAAAAGAATTTAAATTCTTTTTTAATGTGTATAAACATGCCAATTTTCATAAGTACAGGTGACTATACACAACATTATCAGAAAATAAAAGTGATGACTATAGTAAATTTAAAGTCAATATTTCCAAAATTAGATTATAGAAAATTTTTTTCTTTTAATTTTTAAGTTTACTGAGTACTTAAAAAGTATATAAAAAAGGCACTTACATCATTTTTTTTTAAATTATGTTTTACAGGTAAAGTCTTCATAGAAAAACATTAAACCTGTCATCATTCCAACACAGCTACTGTTGGTCTAAAAAATACATTTCTGCAATATTTGAAACAAAGTAAGTAATATTTGTTTGAAATAAGAGTAATTACACTTTAAATTAGTTAATGTTCCACAAATAAAGTTTTGGAAAAGTATATTTTATTTTTGAGAGATTTTTTAATAAAAAGAATTACATTGTGATGAAAGACAACTAAAATAAGGCTATTTTAACAACCCCCGCCTAAAAAAAAAACATCCTTCCGGTCAATTCAAATTAGTTTTTGATATACAGCGTAGTATTTAGCTTTTTGGAAATATTAAATTTAATCTATAAGCTTGAAATTAAAACTAAAATAAAAGCTTCAAGAACGATTTTTTTGTTTTTAAAAATTAATTTAAAACCTTAGGTACTGTTTTTTCTGGAGGTACCTATACAAAAATTAACTTTATTCTCACAATCTTTAGTAAAAGTATTAAAATCTCTTTACTAATTGACCTTTCTTTATTAAGAAGGCTTGGTTCAAATAAACACTATTACATACATTTTTTAAAATATCAGAATTTGCTTTTGCAAAATAAGTAGAAATTGAACATTATTTATGAAAATCAGTTTGTTCCAAAATAATTTCAACAGTACAATCTGAAAAATGTAATGAAATTTAACAAAAAGGAAAAGGATCAATGTAAACTGGCAAAGAAATTGTTCTAAGAGAAAAAAATGGCAGGAAATGAATTGATGTTCTTTTGGGCCATTCCAGTGGACTTGAGAGACCACATCCACTGGAAGCACAATTCAATACTTCACTCATAAAATAAGGTGAAAGTAGAAAATCTTTCCCAGAAAGCATGCTGAATATTAATGGTGTGTCATATAAATCCTACAAAAGATGAGTCACAAATCTACAACTCTTCTAGAACTTTCTGTGTCAAGTGCACATCAAGAAATTAATTACAGAGGATTGGGTCCTAGAAGATGGCATTAAACATGAAGCTATGCTATGGAACTTAACATAAGTGGTTAAAGTTAATAAATCAACCACCTTGAAAATACTTATAGGTCAGTAAAGTACATACTGATAGAAAAAGCAATGGAGTTTTATGGATTCCAAACTATATCAATGTACTTAAAATATATATATATATATAAAATTGTTTCTTTCCACGTTTGCCTGATAACATAACTGTCCAGGTTTCAATTCTCGGTAATGTATGCGCACTGCTGATGAGTCCCAAATATAGGACGAAACGGCTGTCCAGTGCTTTCTGCATTCTGTTGAGGTTTCTTCTAGACTCAATGAATTACTTAATTATAATTATCTCAAATACATACAAAATATTTTAGCCAATTGCAACAATATTGGTTATCAATTTCTCTATTATTTTTTTTGTATTGGTAATGGAGAAGATAATTTGCAATGTGGAGGATAATATAGTAAATAAAAAAATAATTTAGTTGGGCAATAATGAGAAAATCCTTATGATCCATGAAGGAAGAGCCTTAATCATTGCTACTTCCTACCTCTTATTAATTGCCATTGCTAGAAAGGCATGATGAAAACTAAAAAATGACTAACACTCCATTGACTATGTGACCTGATTGCAAAAGATAAATTAGCATAAATAGATAATCAGCATCATGGGTTGCAAGTATTCTCAGAAAAGTTACACATGCAGACATGACCAGTTACTAGAGTCCTTGGAGAGACTACACAAAGATGTTGCAAAACTGTCAATAAAATTTTGACAGTTCAAGTCAATTTTGTCAAAGAAAGAAATATTCTGGGAGCTACTTTCACACAAGAAAAATTATAAATCATTGACAGATTTTTACAACCAGCTCAAATTGCATTAACTTTCCAGTGTTTGGATCTTGTGATCTGGTCAAATGATTGTAAAAATTACATTAAATTAATGGTTATTTCTGAGGAAATAATGACTTGATACAGCACTGTAAACTAGAAAACTTTGAAGGTCTGAGTTACAGATTGAGCATGGTTCAAACTTTTTCTGATAATTTTTTTTCTTAATTAGTTTAATTCTGCATTTTCCATTTGATTACAACCATATCTCTCTTCTTTTTCATCAGTTCTAGTACTGGCTTTAAATAGTTCCCTTTCTTAACTCTGCTGGCAATTTGCTATTTCTTATGTTATCTTTATTCCACTGGAATAAAGCCTGGAATCTGTTCTTGATTTCTGTCTAAAATTGGTGATGTTCTCTTTTCCTTTGTTTGGGTATGTTTCCTTTCTGTGAATCATTTTGTTTCTTAAAATTTTAAAGTTAAATTTGATTCAACAAGCAACCATTTATGATAGTTACATCTTTAAGCAGTTTGGCTTTGCCAGCAATTATCAAGTTAATTTAATTTTTTGTTTCTCTATTTGGGCTTTTACAGGTCCATTTATAGTCTACTTGTTATTCTCCAATATCATTTACTTTTAGATGGAAGAGGTTCTCTCCTTACCTGTGAGTTTCTTTAATATCTACAAGCCAAGAAATTAATTAGTCCTGGTCTTAGTCTACTCTGAACATTATTATTTGAAGAGAATGTTACAATCCAGTTGTATGCATAAATTCAAATAGTAATCAACTTACCTGACATTAATAAAAATAAATAACTTCTAATTCTAAGACAAACATGCTTATGGGCAGGAGAGTTAACAATTATATCTGTCTCAAGTTACTCGTAAAATTGAATAAAAGTAAACAATAAATATAAATGACAGACTCACTTTTTAAACACAAAATTAAAAAAATAGAAGTTATAAATAAGCAAAACCTTAATAATAAAAGGAAAAAATAAGTTACTAATAAGTATTCAATATTCTACTAAAATTTTAAAAACATTTGCAAGTTTTGATGACAGCTAAAAATGTTTTATCACAAAGTAAAATATTACAGGAGTAGGTTGTTCTCATTTCACTGTCCATGTCTAGGGATATCTTGTCTGCCTACATGCAAGCCACCAATCTGCCACTAGCATTTACTGCTGGTGACCTGCTATTGGACTGCCAGCATGTTCCTCTCGGCAATGTTACCACTGGTGGATATAATTGAAAACAAAAACCATGAAAGTACTTTCTATTGATCTAAAATCCAAAGACCAAATTAACAAGAAAAAAGAGAGTAAGTAATACATAAATATTTAGAAAAGTAATTTTTGTTAGCTTTTCCTATAGATAAAAAAATATTTTAAAATTGTTTTAACCTAAGTAAATAAAGTTATTTCCTAATTAATATAAAAGATATTGTATGTGCTATGATATGTTTTAATATAGGTACATCCACGAAATGTAAACAAAAGAGCATAGCATGATGAAAAAGACGCCAAACTTGACGAAAACAAAATTTTATCGTCTAATGTTCATATTATTATTAAAGAGGAAAGATCAAAGTATTTTGGGGGTCTTTTTTTACATTTTTTAATCATTCCTAGCACGTCTGAAATTTTCGTTAAAAATCTTGTTTTTTTTGTCAAAAAATGACAGATAATCCATCATTTTCAATCATTTGTTTCAATTTTATAAAAAAGATGAAAATCTCACTTTGAAATTCTTTTAGAAATCAATTATCATTTTTTCAAAACTTATTTTAATAAAATCAGAAATTATAATGTTTATTTAAAATATTTTGAACCAAGCTTAACTTAGCTTCTGCGCCGAAAAATGTAATTTGAAAATAAAACAAAGCAGGTCATAACATTTCACGTCACTTGACAGGTGACGAAAGACATTTTCATGACGTTTAGATAACTTACGGGAGGATAATTCTTTCTACGGATGGAAGGAAGTGAAATTATTTAAATTTAAGTGAACAAATTATTTACCTCGTTATTTTTAAGCAAAATTTTCAGCGCTCTAATTTTTTTTTTTTTGTACTTGCTTTCACCTTTACATTTACGATGCTTTATGGAAAATATATTATAAAGAAATGAAAAAATAAGACTGTTAGGAGTGAGATTAAATTTCATAAGAAAGGTATCTAATTAATTTATTATGAAATTTTATCAGAAGTGTACATAAAATACTATAATTTTATGTACATTTATTACATTTTACTGTGTTATTTGTATTTCCATTCATTTTATTATTAATTTTGATATTTCATTTATGGAAACATGTCATAACTGAGATTAATATAAAAATAAGATCATATAAATTTCATAAGATGATACTGATATTGTAGGTACCCTTCTCAGTTGGAATTGAAAAATCAAATTAACTTCTCCATACATGTTTCGCAAAAGTAAGGGCCTTAACAGCGGAGAACAATGCTGAACTCAAATAACGCAACTTAATTGTATTCTGGTTGGTCTTCCGTACTTTATAATTACTGCCCAATTATAAACACAAAATTACATTTCTTAATTACTGTGGATCTTCTGATTGGTCGAAATTAAACAATTTACGATGCGCTAAAAAATGATCTATCTCATAAGGACACTTAGAAAACCCGATGCGACTTTTAACTAATTTTATAATATTTTAACAACTAAAATGTAAAAATCTATTATAATTAAAGAAATAACAAATAATTGTATTAAAAATTCATTTTTGATCGAAAAAATCTTTTGCTTTCAGAAAATATTGTTCATATTCATAAAAACAACTAAAAGCAAATAAAAGCATTTGAAATTAAATAATATCTTTGTTTTATTGAGTTTTGTATGTTACAATTCAGAGCTGATTTTCAGGTAGTGTGGGTCCAATTAAAAAAAAAAATGATTTGTATTCCTCAAAGCCTTGTGCTTTTAACTATTGTAATCACTAAACCTGATGCGATCGAATTTCTAGAGTTTTCATAAAATTAGTTGGGGTGGGGTAATAAATATAAAAAAAAATATTTCTGCCATGACTTTAATAAAAAAAAAACATATTTATAATAATTTCCATCATCTATGAATAGTTTCTGAAAGTTTCATTAACTTCTGACAATTATTTTTATTTTTGCAAGATTTTCCAAATTAATATGTGCCATACAAAAAAACGTGCTAAAAATTGTATATGTTATTTTACTAGTTCCGGTGATACAAAGAGAAACAAGGTTTTTTTAATCAAAATTTAGAATGTTCTAAGAAAGAAGTAAAAATTTTAAAAATAATTAAAAAAAACTTTGGTCTTTTGTCTTCATAATAACATAAGCATTTAGACGATAAAATTTTGTTTTAGTCAAGTTTGGCATCTTTTTTATCATGCTATGCCATTTTTTTTAGCGATTTTGTGGAGTTACCTATTTTAATACTTACACCATGCTCAATCAAAATTGTTGATATCACTTTTGTGCTACTGATATTTCCATCATAGTCTTATTAATGTTATGTCATGCTAGTAAACAGAGGGAAGAGTGAATGGGTAGTTATATGGACAATCAACTTGGTAACTTTAAATGGTGATAAACATGTGTTAAGTTACTTTGTATATCATTTTATTGGCAAATAACAGTTTGTAGATTAAAGTTTTTTTTCATAAAAAAAACTATATAAATTTTCCCATAATCTTTAATACACACCATGGCATGTAGCTTAAACATTCTAAAGGTACAAAATTGCCAGTATTCAAACATTAAATTTTTCATATTGTCTAATTGATTACTCAAATTGGGGACTTCCCTACTAGTTTCCCTAGCAAAATTGAGCAACAGGCTTCTCTACTTGATTTATTTCTTACCTCCTCTCCTCACTCTTGAGCTTTGCAACACAGCCCTCTTGGTAACACAAACCACTCTGTGGTATTTATTGATATTTCATCTATTAAATAGGAACCTCATATTCATAAGACCTCTTTCCGTTACCAGCATGCTGATTGGGATTTGATCCTTGATTTTCTCCATGATACTCCTTGTACTAATATCTTTAACCTCCCAATTGAGAATTGCACTATGAAGATTTCTTCTTGGGTTAAAGCCAGTATGGACACTTTCTTCTCGGAAACACCAGGTGAAATCTCAGTTCTTTCCATGGTTCACACCAGCATTCTCGGCTGCTATAGCACAGAGGAACCACTATTTTCAGTTATACCAGCATGACAGCCCACATCACAATAGGCACCTATTTGTTGATGCTTGTAATAAATGTAAAAAAGTCCTCAAAGGAGCTAAATCCCTGTTTCCCCGAGAGAATGAGGCACTGCATAGCATCTAACAACTTTGGCTCACGTGATTACTGGCAGCTCTGTAATAGGGTATTAAATAAGTGCAAGGTCTCTGTTCCTCTCCAATCAATTTGAGATGTTAATATCCTCTGTCGATGAAGCTGAATGCTTTGCCCAAAAATTCTCCTTAAACTCTACTCTTGACTCATCTGGAGTATCCCTGCCTAACTTCCAACTTAGAATGGAGTCTCTGTTGAGTGATATGCATATAACTCCTCCTATGGTTTCTGCTATCATCTCTAACCTAGATCCCTATAAAACATGTGGATTCAATAATATCCTTGTAATAGTCATAGAAGTGTGCTCCTGAACTGGCTCCTGTTCTCTTTAAACTATGCCTTGCTGACTCCTGCTTTCTTGCCTGCTGGAAGTCATTATCTGTTGTTTCAGTTTTTAAGAACTTTGGTGAACTTTCTGACCCTTCCAACTATTGGTCTGTTAGCCTTCTACCTCTTTTTGGGAACTCCTAGAGGCCCTAATCAATTCTGAATTGGTTCATCATCTCTCATCACAGGGCCTTTTCCCTGACAAGCAGTATGGCTTTTGCTTCGCCAGATCAACTGCTGATGTACTGATGATATCTGTGGAAATCATTCCTACTCTAGATAAAAACGGTGAAGTCCAAGCTGTAGCATTGCACATCTTGAAAGCCTTTAACACTGTTTATCATACAAGTTTTCTCTACAAGTTGAAAAGTTACAGTGTCTCCAGACACATTTTTGAACTGGTCCAGTCTTTCCTATTGTGAAATGAAGGTTGTCCTGGACAGCCACTCGTCTAGGTCCTTTCGTACTAATGCCGGCATCCCCCAGAGTGTCAACCTTGGTCCTACTCTGTTTTTAATTTCATTAATGACCTTCCCAATGACATTAACTCTGAACTTGGTATCTACACTGATGACAGTCATTTACTCCTGCTTTGATAGTAAGGCTGATCAGCCCAACAAGGTCAAAATGGTAGCCGATGTCCAAAACGACCTCAAGTCCACATTAACTAGGGCAAAAGATTGTTTATTTTAATACCTCCAAAAATAAACTTCTCTCCATTAATCATCTGAGAGACTACTCTGTTTTAATCATCTTAGAGAACCTATTTTTGTCTTCTTTCAACATGGCTGATGCTAACCTCCAGGAAAGTGACTTGTTGCACCTTCTTGGATTAATGTTCTCAGTTAACCTAAAGTGGAAAGACTATATTGTATCCATTGTTAGGTCAGCTTCTAAGAAAGTTGGTTCACTGTGTAGGACAAGATAATTTTTTCCTCCAGAATATATCTTACATATCTATAATATTCATCCATACTTAGAATATTGCTGCCACATATGGTCCAGTGCTCCTGCTATTATTGGTCCTGATGTGGTAGCTCGGCTTCAGTCACTTTCCCACCACCATAAGGTTGCTTCCCTGTGCCTTTTCTATAAATACTTTCATGGTAATTCTTCCAATGAGCTCTTCCCTATGGTACCTTTGTGAAGAGAGTTCATTTTTTACTGACATTGTACGCCCAGTGTTGAACGGAGTACTGCTATTATTTGTGATTTTCAACAGTTATTTATGTTAAGTTCCTTTTAATTTTATTTTATCTTACGTTTTTTCATTACTGATTTTTTTTGCCAAAAAGTTTGATTTTTTCTTTCTTTACCCCCCTCAATTTTACTTTACCCTTTGTTGTTTCTTTAAATTTGTTTTTCTTTTATTATTTACTTATTATTTGAATATATTGTTCCATTTTAATTTCCCTTTTCATTTTCAGTAATTGCCCCCGCAAAACTTTAATTTTACGTTGTTTATTTATTTTACGTCGTACTTTATTTGTTTACATATTATTTCTACGTGTTACGTTGTTCTTTGTCGTTCCTTGTTTAAATGTTTGTTAAATATTCTGTGTTCCATTGTTTAAATCTTAAGTGTGTTAATTTTAAATTTTTGTATTTATTTTTCTATTCTGTATTTCTTCTTTATATTAGTTTATGTGTTATCGTTCATTTTTGATCTGACTAGAATTTTCTAGTGGCAGCCATGTTGTTTTTGTGATTTGTTAAGTTTATTTTGTTTCATATTTTCTGTTGTATTATTGTAAAAAGAAGTTTCTTTTTATTTTCTACCTTAATTTGTGGTTTTTCGTTCGAGTTTTCTGTGATTTGTAACTGTTAACTGTTTATATTTTTACCGTTCATTGTCCTTTTTCGTACGTATTCTTTTTAAGTAACCTATTCTTGCGTGTTTAACTGTTTTTTGTGTTTGTCTTGTAAAATTTCTTTGTGATTTATATGTATTTATCTTTTTTTAATTATATATATATAATTTTGTTCCCGTTTTTGTAAAAAGAAATTTTTAAAAAAATCTTGTTTTAAAAGATAAATTATGGGTGCAAAGAGAACTGCTCAAAAGAACCTGTTTGGGACTAAAAAAAAAAGAAAAATGATCCTCCGGACAAAATTCCTGATAAAGAATGAGAAATGGATGCGGAAAAGACCTCAAAATTAGAGGAAAATCCAATTACCCCCCAAAATGTAGATGAAAACAATAGGCAAGAGTAAAGTATGGTGGCCGTAAATGGCCAAAATTTAGACCCAGAAACCAGCTCAAATGACCAAACTATGGTGGGCGAAAGTGGCCCAAATTCTTCAAATCTATGCACATCTGGTTACAGCAGATGGGCTCTTGTCAAATCTCGTGGAACTAAAGAAGGTTGAAAGAAGAATTGTGTCAGTCTTTGTGGTGGACAAGCGCAAAATTTGTCGCTCCACAAAAGACACTGTGATCAAAGCCTTGACTTCTCTGGGCATTAAAGCTCAGAGGGTCATCAAAGGTAAAGTATTTTATGTGGGACGTACTGTTATCCACACCTGCCGATTGTGAAGCAGCAACCACAAGAGATTTAATAACTAAAGACCTGATTCTGCGGACTGAGTATGAAGGCAGGAAGAGGAACTGTATCAGTATACGAGGTTCCTCCTCAGATTTTCGGAGAGCATTTGGCGGTTTATCTGTGCCAGTTTGGGCAGATAGTGCTTCTTCAGACGATCTGACTGGGGGGAAGAGTTTCGAGTTAATGATCGACAGGAAGGCCTTGCATCCCCCAGAGTGCCAAACCCAACTCTCTGGATGTAGAGCGCCAGAAGATGCCAATAATTGTAACCGGGCGTAAACCGGCATGCTGGAAGTGTGGACAGACTGGTCACCTGCACAGAGAAGAAGGCCTCTGAAGTTCTGGCCCCAGCCCAACCAAATCCCCCTTTGATCGAGTCTGTACAATCTGTCTTGCCTGTAGTGGGCATGCCAGCGATCAGGACCGGTGTGGAAAATCCCCCGGTTGGGTCCAAATCTCAGCCCCCAAAAAGCCTTTGCCCACTGCTAGTGCGGTTAGGGAGAAGGGAGAGGGGAAATGGCAGGTCATTGGCAAGGCAAAAGGGAAGACCCAAGCACCGGGACCTCATTCCACACCAAAAACAACTAAAGTCACAAACAGCCCCATTCCCTCAACCAGTGCTGAAGGCAATTCTCCGGCCAGCTACTCGGATAAACTCCGACAAAAGATGATCCAGTATGAACCATCTTTCGAGAAGAAGGAGAAACTACAACAACTTAAGGAGTCTTTAAAATCTAAAAGACACATTTCGGAAAAGAAATCTGGCATCTCTTTTTCGGCACCGTCTTCCCCTGTCACAAAACATCATCCCATGATCCCTCCCCCAATTGTCAAATCATTAAGCCAGGTAACATCCAAAATGACCACACTTAAGAAGGGTCCTGTGACCAAACCTTCATCCAAAAACTCATCTCCCATTCCATCACCCAATCCTTCCCCAATGCAAACTCCCATTAATTCACCAAAAAAACAGGATCAACATAAAAGACAAGAGCCCATCTTCAGATTCATCAGAGCCCACAATGGAAAAAAGATCAAATCCAAGCCCATATACCATACAGGGGAAGACGTGTGCCGCGTCTCTAAAGAACAGGAAGAAAAGGCACTAATGCATGTTAAAAAAATGAAAAATTTAAAAGCTCTTTTAAATTTCAGGAAAATAAAAAATCTGGACGTTGAAAAGCCACGGAAGTTCCCAAAAGCCAAAAGGGTCCGCACTGTGGTTCGTTCAGATGTCGCCGACTAGCAGATATGGGCGATGATGGCCAAAGCAAACCGATCATTTGGAATGTTCCCGCCGATGGCTTGCTTCGACGATGAAAACGAGAAGAAATTACAACAGTTTTGTTCAGGGAGGTACCCGCTTTTCGTTCACCCCTCCCTATATAGAGCTTTAAAGTTAACCATCCCCCTGGACATTGGCGGCCTGTCTCCTGATGGCACCATCAAGAGTGTGATGGGTACTGGCTCAATAGGAGAATCCGTCGGTGTTTTAACCCCGGCCATGTTCAATGCAGTAGAGCAACCCTAATCGGTTTTCATCATGGCTCTCTGGTTAGCAAGTGTGAATGCCCGAGGCCTGAGGTCGGAGTCTCGCAACCTTCAGCGCCTTGGGGTGAATATTTGTTGCGTACAGGAGACCCGGTTTTCTACTCATGACTATGAGAACATACTGTCTAGGAGGTTCTCCCTGTATTCAGCCTGTTTTGATGGTTGTTCGAGAGGTGTCTCTTGGCTGGTGAGCAAGTCTTTGAAGGCTGCATGTGTTCTTGTCTTTGCGGATCCGGCGGGCAAACTTTGCGTGCTGGATGTTACCATAAAGGATAAGGCTCTTCGTCTCATTGGGGTTTATGCGCCCAATGTCCATTCTGAGCGGCCTGCTTTGTTTCAGCAGATCGAGCCGTTTTTGACGACATTACGACGGGTAGTTTTAGTGGGTGATTGGAATACTGTCCTTGACCCCGATATAGATCGTATAGGGCCAAATTCGGGTACTAACAACCGGAACGTGAAACCATTTCAGGACTTTATCGACAGGTTTGATCTTGTCGATAAGTACTGGAATGAACACCCTCGGGAGGTAGTGTGGACTTCAAGTAATAGTGGCGGCTCGGCTAGCTATCTAGACCGAGTCTTAGTTAGGAGAGTCAATGTAGGGCTCTTAGGGTGTCCAAGGTTCCATTTTTATTCGGATCATAGGCTTGTCCGGGTCCGTGTAAACTTAGATAAGCCTAAGGTTAGGATGGCTGGCTACTGGAAATTAAACTCATCATTATTTGGTGAGCAAGATTTCCAGGACCAGCTGCTACTAATGATACAGACGGAATTGACGGGAGCGGTTGTGGGAAATGCCTGGTAGGATAATTTAAATTCCAAAATTAGAACGTTTGCTGCTGATTATAGTCGTTGGCTCAATCTAGATAGATTAGCGGCACAAACAGCTTTAGAGTAGAAAGTTGATCGGGCGGTCAAATCACGTGATAGTGGGGACGTAGCTATAGCTAAGGCAGAGTTGGCCTCCTTGCTTATCAAGAAGGATCAAGGTCTGGTAGTTAGGGATAGGTTAAAAAGAATGTCCTCTGAGGCAACAAATATGGACACTGAATTGCGTGCAGAGGAAGCTCGGAATGCATCTTGGCAACATATTGCATGCGTCACATTGCCGGATAAGTAGACCGTGACAACAAACGAGGGCATATGTGAGGCTTTTTGTGACTACTTTCAGGAGCTTTTCACCAGGTCCGAGCCCTTCTCAGTTCGACGCCTATTTAGCTGACTTTCCCTGCCTCGAGGCAGCTGAAGCGGCTAGGTGCGAGGGTCCCATTACAGAGTCGAAAATCTGAGAAGCGCTGAAACAGGTTGGCCTAGACAAATCTCCGGGACTAGATGGTCTTCCATACGAAGTGTACTTGAGGCAGTCACCCGTTTAAGTTCCCCTGCTGGCACTGATTTTCGGCAACTGGATGAAGCAGGGGTCTATACCTCAACGCTTCGCCAGAGGCGTGATCAAGTTGTTACGCAAGGATAAAAACAGTGGGATGGGTTAGATAATTTTCGCCCTTTAACTATGTTAAACACAGAGTTAAAGATTTTGGCCAAGATCTTGGCTAACCATTTGCAGGTTGTCCTGTCTAGTCTGATTGGCTCGGAACAGACTTGTGCTGTGAAGGGTAGGGCTATTCAGGACAACCTTCATATGGTACACCTGATCATCAAGCAAGTCAACAGCGAAGCCGTGCTGATCAATTTAGATCAGTCCAAGGCCTTCGATAGGGTTGACCATCGGTTTCTGGAGGCTGTTCTTTCGCCGGCCGGTTTCGGGCCGTACTTTCGCACATGAATCCGACTTCTGTATGCGACTCCCGGTGCGCTGGTGGAGGTGAATGAGGTATGATAGGAGCCTTTCGTATTGTCTCGCTCCATTTGTCAAGGTTGTCCGCTTTCGCCCTTGCTTTACATTCTTGCATTGGAACTTTTCCTTGACAAGTTAAAGCAGAGCCGAGATTGACGAAGTCAGCAAGGAAATCAGTGGTTATGAGATAGTGACAAGGGTCCAAGATCAACCGCGATAAGTCTGTTGGCTTGCGATTGGGTGCGTGGAAGGGAGTTTCTCTTCCCGAACATTTCCTCTGGACGGATGGGCCTGTCAAGATTCTCGGCGTCTGGTTCGGTCCTGATCTCCAGTTGGAAATGAATTGGTTGGAGGTGCAAGGGAAGGCAGAGATTGTAATTAATTTGTGGTCTCGGAGGAATCTTTCCTTAAAGGGGAAGGCGGAAATATGTGTTTCACACATCTACCCGATTCTCCTTTACCGACTCTCTGTACTACCATTTCCGTATACCACACTAATGTCATTAGTAAGGCTCTTGTTCTCTTTCTTGTGGAGAGACAAGGCCGCTATGTTATCTCGGGAGTTCTGTTGCCTTCATCCTGCTGAAGGCGGTCTGGGCATGCCAAGCATTGAGATTCGTCAACATATGCTTCGCATCGGCTTTCTAGATCGAATGTGTCGCAAACCGGATGAGGAGGGAACCTTCTGAAAGGAAGACGCCCGTAAGAACTTCCCATCCCTGAGAAGTGTGCACTCTTGTGAGGAGGAGGCCTACAGTTTACCCCGAGCTGAATGTTCCTTCTATCGCGAATGTCATATTGCTCTGAAGCGCTTCTTATGGGCGTCGGATGGCCTCTCCAACGTCCAGGCGTTGTCTCGTGGGGCATTATATCAAGTGTTAGTCAGGGGGTACGTTCATGATGAGCTGATTGACGAGCTCGGTCTTACGAAGCATGAGGCTCGCTCAATATGGCCTTGGACGCCCGGGTTGAAATGTCTCAATAATGATGAGGCATCACTCACCTGGCTGGTGATTCGTGGGGCCCTCTGGGTCGCCAAAAGACTTTGGTCAGCTGGCTTGGAGAAATATCCAAACTGCCGACGCTGTGATGGGGAGGTCAAGACCCTGGGTCACGCCTTCTTTCATTGCAGGCTGGTAGTGCCGTTGTGCAAGTTTGTTGAAGGCCTCATGGTCCGCATGCTGCAGGGAAAGTTCTTTGTCCTTGAGGCCTCTTCTGTTTGTAGCAATGTGGCACTGCCGCAGATGACGAAGGCTGAACAATGTGTGTTCCGCTGCTTGCTAGGTGTTATGAGAGTCGTGATTTGGACAATATGTCAGAAGGGATTCTATGGAGGTGAGAAATTCACCTCTTCCCAACTGATCTTATACTTTAAGCATCAGCTTAAAGTCAAGATTAGGACGGAAAGGCGGTGGCTCCCTTCATCAGAATTCAGCAAAAGGTGGGTGCATCTTGCGCGCTTGTGTCGTGTGAAAGGGGCTGACCTTGAGTGACATCGGTTAGGCATCAGGATATTGCTCTTCCTGGGTTGAACTAGTGCAACCCATCCCGAAACTAGGCTAGGTTAGGCACGTTTTTTGATGTTTTAGTTTCTTTTTCTTTCAAGTTAACTAGCTAGGGTATGTATGTTCATTGACCCCTTTTATTTCTGTCCCTATTTTTCTTTAAATTTAATTCCCCATCCCTCCCCCTCGTTAGGTTGTTAGTGATGTCAGTTTGCAGGTGGATGTGGGGTGCCTTTCGTTTCGCGTGAGTATTTTCGTATTTGTTGTTGTTTGAATGAGTGCGTATCAGTGTGTGTGCTTGGGATGAGTGAATGTTTTATACTATTATAATCCCGCATTGATTTCAACCAGTGAACTGATATTTCTGCCACATTTAGTGATTGCGGGGGTTTTTATTACTAATATTATTTTCTTTAGTTTCTTGTAAATAGTTTTTTTATTCATATTGTAAATACTCATTTGGGCTAGATGTTAGAATTGTTGTTTTATTCCCCTCCCCTCACAGACAATGAATTGTAAATATGGGGACTAGTTAGTATTTTCATAGAGACAGTGAGGTATTATGGTGGATGTAGTAAGAAAGGTACGTATGAATGTGTTGTTTTGGTGTAAGGAAAGTGTTTGTGCCTAGTTAAGTTATAGTTAAGACTGAAGAAGACCGTCCCCCCCCCTTTGGCCTTGTGCTACATTTCTGTATTTTACAGAATAAATATCGCTCTTCACCATGGCACCTAACCTTTTTAAATTTAAGTGTAGTACTAAACTGGTGTTGAGATCTCATAAATTTACAGTTGAGCTGGCTACATGTAACCATAAATTCTATGCTAATAGTTTCTTTTCTCACACTTATTGCTTGTAGAATAACCTTCTGGCTTCATGCTTTCCAGTCAACTTTAATCTGAAAAACTTTACATGCCATGCAAATTGCTATCTACTGTCCCCCTGATTACTCTTTCCTCTTCACACTCATTATTAATGTTTCTGTTCCTAATTCTTCCACACCCTGTAGCCACATGTGAGGCAGTAAAGCCACTAAGACATGTGGTGATACCAATTAAGAAATAAATAAAAAATATTATAAATAATGATAATTATGCTGAAATCACAAAATACTGAGGATCGAATTGTCTTCATAATTTGTAAGTTATATTTTATTGGAAACTATACTGTATAAAATATAAAATTTCATTTAAAGTTTTAGTTCTATAGAAAAACAATATCATACCTATATTATTACATATGTTAAAATATATTTTACTAATTAAAGATTTATTTTGAAAATTTCTTGTACATTTTTTTTTCTGAAAAGGATTTATCTTCCGTGTATTCCATACTTATATCTAAGTTTTAAATAAGTCATGTAAGCAATCTGATTCAATGTTCAGAAGTTAAAATGAAGTGTCATTTACAAGTACATAGCTGATATTTCAAGAGCTGCTAGTCGTGCAATTTAGTCTTAACAAAATTATGAAATACCCGTTGATATTTAAACAAATGCTAGATTAGTTTATATGAGGACAAAATAATTTTTCAATAAGCTTAGTTTATTTTGAAGAATGTAGCAAAACAGTTGATGACTTAAACAGGGGCTATTTTGAAAAGCAGAAATAAGCATTTAAAAAGTTAAGTAATTAAAAATTCCAAATAAAATTAAATGATGTTCAAATATTCCTCTTTATAGACAGGCTTCTAAAATTCACATTCATGACCTCTGGAAAATCTATTTAATTGAAAAATTGTGCCACTAAGGTTTCTTCTGTGGCAAAAGTCAGCATAGATGCTTTTGTGCCATTATAAAATTCCAAGGGAACTGCAATCTTCTTCATGGTTCACACTGCCTGTTCAGCTACTATAGTCTACAGGAATCACTTCTGGCTATACCAATATTATAGTTCAGATCTGCTCGTAAGATTAAGTCACTGTTCACTGATAAAATGAGACACCTTATACTCTCTCACAAATTTGGTTCTCATGATTACTGGCAGCTATGTAAGAGTGTGCTGAATATGAGTAAATCTTAAACCCCTCTTCTCTTTAATCAGTTTGAAGTATTGTCATCTCCTGCCAATAAAACAAAATGCTTTGCTCAGAAATTTTCTTTCAAGTCAACTCATCAGGTGTATCGATACCCGATTTTGCCTTAATTTTCCATCTAAAATAGCTAGATTCCCACATACTAGATGGCATCCCTGCAATAGCCCTAAAAATTGTGCACCTGGCTCCTGTTCTCTCCAAACTCAACAACAAAAGCCCTGCTGCTTCTTACTTTCTACCTTATTAGAAATCCTCTTCTGCAGTTCCTGTCTTGGTGAACATTCTAATTCCTTGAATTATCATCCTATTAGTCTTATACTGCTTTTTGGCAAATTACTAGATGCTCTAATCAACTCTGAATTGGTTAAGCTAAGCATCTCACGTCATAAGGCCTTCTTTCAGATAAATATGGTTTTCTCTTCTCCTGGTCAACTGGCAATATATTAGCAGCTATTAATGAATATTAGAGATGGGTGGTTTAACCGAAAAACCAACATTTTTCGGTTTCATCTTCACACCATGAAACCACATCAAAATCTTTTACAAAACCGAAATCATTTGTTTTTTTTAAAGTGCTATCACTACTGCGTGACCATATCCAAAGAAGCACTATTGAAAAAGACTTTCAGATGTTAATAAAATTTAATTTTATCAACATTTATACCATTGTAAGAGAAAAAGATTGAACAAAAATATGTTAAAAACATTTAATTGACTAGATTTAGAAAATAAATGTGAAATCTATTTGTTTACAAAAGAAACGAAGAAAAAAAAAGGAAATGTGACATGATGTCTGAAATCTATTTGTTTCAGTTAAAAAAAAACAACTTTTTGTAGTAAGATTAAGTTAACAACAAAATAGCAAGTAAAAATAAAAAATAGTTGCCAGTTTCGTCTTAATGTTAAATTTTATGAAGTTGGATTTTTTGTAAGGGTAAAAATAAAATTGTTTTCTAGTAAACCAGTGTATGCCAATCACGAAATAATGTAAACACAAGGAAAATGAAGATTATTTTTATGAATAAATTTGGTTTTTATCTAGGGAATGCTTTTAAATTAGATATTAAGAATAATTAAAATAGTTCTTAATTTCACTTTTAAAATGTGTATATTTGCAGATATGCGAGTCTCTAGTGTTTGCTTTCTACAAATAAAATTATGTTTCTATCTAGCAAATATACCTAAAATTAGTGTTTGGTGGGTATTTTACTGTTCTGCCTATAAAATTCTTCTAAACAAGGAAAATTAATTCCTTTTATTTTTACAAATATCTTTAGGTTTTATCTGGCAAATACACTTAAGTAAGATTATATTAAAATGATTAAAATAGTTTTTAAGTTCAGTTTTAAAATGTGTATCTAAAAAAGAACAGGTGATACTTGCAGATTTGGAAATTTACACATTCTAAAAATGAAAATGAAAGCTTTCAATTATTTTTAATATTTAATTTTAGGTTTATTTGCTAAATAAAAAACAAATTTATTTAGGGAAAAACAAATGACTCATTGATTTTCCTTGTTTAGAAGAAATTTATTTGAAAAACCCCAATAACAGTTGAATGGCATACCAGAAAAGAATTGCTGTATTTTTAATTATTTTAAACATGAGGGGTTACATTTTTGGGCTTTTTAAAAGCTACCTCATAAACTAATTTCTGGAGAGCTATATACTATTTTCTCTCTCAAAAACGTGTTGCTCAAAGACACAAATATAGATATTTTATGTGATGATTTCTTCTATATTTTACCAATTTGTTAATAAATATGGTAGTTATTTATAGTTGACAATTTATTTGCAAGTTTAATAAACTTTAATCAAAGTCATGAATTCTATGACTAAATTACCATTAAAGCCAAAAAACTGACTTTAGATAGACAATCCCTACTTACTACCCACCCTGATTCGCAGTTTTCGGGTTTTTAATTCTAGTTGTCTTTAACACATGTTTATAAATTTTTAAAACTTAAAACCAAATATTGACCCCTTTTGCACCAGTTAACAGACTTCCACAATGACAGACATTTCAAAAAACAACACTCAAAAGTTGAAAAAGTATACGGGACATTTATTTTATGTGACAAGTCAGTAGTTTCTTTTTTGCTTTTAACACACATACTATCAGTTAATTTATTATTTTTTTTTTTTTTTGCTGCTTATTTTTGAAGGAATTCACTTCCACAGGTCAGAGAAGAAATGAACACCTTCCTGGTTGTAGTTAAATGTGTCTTCTAATTGAGTGTACAATTTCAAGAAGATTGGTTAATTTGATTTTGTGAAACAAAGTAATGTGTAAAATTTAGTCTCAGAAAAAAAAAAATCATATTTCACATTTTCGGCTGTTCAAAGCAAAATACCATTTTAACTTGCTGTAAAAAAATAATTCAATGAATAAAAGAACATACAAATTACATATTTAGAAAGATTATTTTATTTTATTTCCAGCCATATGAATATTTTTAAGATTGGACCAGAAATACACGAGAAATTGCAAGTTGAATGGAATAAGTTGCAAATTTATCAATCTCAAACGAAATCAGATATCAACTGGAAATGCTATCGTTACACAAGAAAATGAATGGCTTCCTTAGAAAGCAAAAATTAAAACTGAAAAACCGAATCAAAAACAGCAGTATCAAGGAAAACAAAACTGGAAACTGATACCAAAATGTAAATTGCCAAACTGACCAACTCCACTGAATATGTCTATCAAGCTTTAAACAAGAACAGCAAGTGGGCTGTGGCTTTAAATATTTTGAAGACATTTGACAAGATTTGGCATGGTGGCATTCTTCACAAGTTGAAGGGCAATAGTGTCTCTGGCCAAATATTCAACTTGGTCCAATCTTTCTTAAAAGATCATGTAATGAAAGTTATGTTGAATGGCCACTCTTCTAGATCCTTTAACTTTAATGTAGGTTTCCTCCAATCTTTATCCTTGCACCTGTGTTGTTTTTTATTTTCATCAACAATCTCAATGTCATCAGTTCCGAACTCTGTATTTATTTTAATGATATAATTATTACACCTGTCTTAATAGTAAATCTAATAGGTTGGATAAAGTGAAACTAGCAGTTGATCACAAAAATGACTAGCAATCAGTTGTTAAATGGGGCAAGAAATATGCAATCATGTCGCAATCATAGGAAATTATTTTGGCTGATGGTAATCTCCAGGAGAGCAACTCTTTGCACCTTCTTGGTCTCACATTTTTTACTGACATGAAGTGGAATGATTACATTGAATCAATTGCTAGGTCTGCTGCTCAGAAAGTTGGTTCATTGTGCTGTACCAGACAATTCTTCTAATCAGAATCTTTCTTCCATGTCTATAAATCTATCATTTGTCTGTGCATTGAATATTTCTGCCATATTTGGTCTGATGGCCTGGCTATATATCTTGAGATCATTGAAAAAATCCAAAGTAGGGTCTGTAGTGTTATTGTTCCTGACTGGACATCTTGGTTTCAGTCACTTTCCTACTGCCATAACATGGCTTTTGTCTGTCTTTTCTATAAAATTTTCATGGCAATAGTTCTAATCAGCTTTCTACTTTGAAACCTCAACTGCATGAATTTAAGCTTACTACTAGATTGGCAACTCAGCCTCAGCATTTTACAGTTGAAATAGCTAGATGTAACCATAAATTCTATTCTAATATTTGTTTCTCTTGTACTTTTTGCCCACGGAGCTTTTCTGGTTTCTTGCCTCCCTGCCACCTACAATCTTTGAAAATTCAAATGCAATGTCAATCACCATCTTCTATATTCCTCAATCATGTTATTTTTATTGTCCTTTCTCCTCACTAACATCCTCTCATTTTCTTTCACTCTCAGTTACCCCTTCATAGACAGGATCAATTGAAAAGAAATTTGACACACACATGCTTTTTGACCCCCCAAAATTGACAAATTGAGATTGCATCAAATTGTGATTGCCAAGTAAACAGCTATCAAATGCAATAACACTTCCCTATTGACATATGACTATTCCTAGTAACTTTTACATTAAGTTGTATTGGAATTGTACTAAATGTACATCAAGTAATGTATATTAGGTTATGTTTTGTAAGAAAACAGAAGACAATTATCTCCTTTTCATGGAGACAAGTCACATGGGTCACATGACGGATGCTGCATGACGTCACTCCATACAGCAACAAAAGCACCAGTCATTTTTCAGTTCATTTACAGCAACCAAAAGGAAAGGTTACTTTCTTTAGCTCTGGCCCCACCATGGACCAGACAGAAGTTACATCTGCCTCCCCTGCAGCTTACAAATACACAATGCCATTTCCCTTGGGAATATATTCCAGCTTGCAGTCGTCAATTTGGGAAAACCCAAGACTTGCTGTTTCCTGTTCATGGAATATGTCCTTGCCTAAGACATAGATGAATCTGGCCCATTTGAATCTGGAGTGCTAAAAATGGTTTCTCCAGGTACAGGAGCATCTCCATATTATATATAAAACCGTTCCCTTTGTTTCTCCTTACACTTTGCTTTACTGTGTAGATGTATATGAGATATTATTCTCTGCATGGGACATGTGTGTATATATGTATTGTGTGTTTTGTGTATGTCTTAGTAATATAAAAGTCTCTCTGAGAACAATGCATGTTTGCCATTCTTTTTTTCCTTTCGGCCATCCCATTATGTCCAAGAACTACAGTGCTATATCACGGATATAATAATGCCCATAACATAAGCAATACAATGGAGGAATAAATCTTTCTTGCTCTACCCCATTACAGTGTCAAATATTTTAAAATAGCCAATTAATTTTATATTATTTAAAAATTAATCTACTAATGTACATATATTTTAAATAAAATAGAAAGAGAATTTTTCATTTTTCTATAAAGACGTTTCTGAAAATACCATTTTGATTTTCAATTTTTATAAAAACATTTTCAGTTTACAACAAAATTAGGTTTCACCATACAGAAAATCACCAACTTTCTTTGGGCATGGCAATTATTTTGGTTAATGAACTCTTTAGATAAAAAGAGAAAATATCATGTCAGTATGTATTTAAGTTTTTCAATATTCCGTACAAAAAATTTTTACAATGGTGGTGTCATAGGAAACACACTAAACTAGAGTTAGGGGCCGGGGATTACCAATTAAATAAAAAGTAAGATCATATTACCATAATAAAAGAATAGAGAATATCAGAGGGAATCATGCAACCCATGAATTTTCAAAACTTGTTTCCATGAATTAAAAGCAAAGAAACTGTATTTTTAGACTTCTGTGCTATCATAGATATAATGCCAAAAGTGTATTTTTTAAAATAATAAATGGAACAATTTGAATAGTTGGTTTCAGATAAATTACTTTTAAAAAAAGAAAGAAGATAAATTAATAGTTATGGTAAATGTTTAGCTATTCTTGCAATAAAAATATAGATTAAAATTTTTAATTCATCAACCTAAATTACTAATGTTTCATGATCTAAATGAGTAACCATTAAGTATGATTGTTTTATGCAATTAATTAGAACTCAATGATATAGTCAAGAAACACTTTATATTCATCTTTCCACAGACCTTTAGTGTTTCCTTGAATGATGCAAGTTTGAGAAAATGATGACTTTTGGGTTAGGGAAAGGATTATTAAATTTATGAATTAAAAAGGCAAGGACTAATTTTTAATAAAAAAAAGTCTTTGTATTGATTGAAGATACACAATTAACAAATTACAATAGATGCAACATAAAAAATTGTTTTCTATCTTATCAGAAAAAAATATCAATTATTTAATCAACATTTTTGCCAAATATCTGTTAGAATACTTTTACTTAATATTTTTAATATTGCTACATACTAATTATATTTGACTCATATGCAAAGATGTTTTAATTTGTTTGAGGCTGTAGAAGGAATGCTCTGCAGAAAGCCTTGTAAGCCATTTCAGCAACACCAGCTGCAGTTACCAATATTTCCTAAGAGTTATCACATTGAAGATGAATTTTAAAAGATTTAAAAACTTTATAAATTATTCAATTTTAAATTGTAAAGATATGAAAACAAATCTTGCAAAAATTAATTTATCATTGAAAAAATTTTATTCTCTTCAGACAATATTGTCTTTAATATATATTATTCATAAAAGCAATAAAAAAGCTTCTATAATTAAATAATGTCTTAATTTTATTGTTTTTTTATTTTTTTGATTCAGAACAGATTTTTAGTAAGATGGGGTCCAATTTAAAAAAAAAAAATATATTAGTGATTTAAATTCTTCAAAGAATTTTGCTTTTACCTAATATAGTCACTAAAAATTATAATGTTGAAATTCTCAAGTTTTCATTAAGTGTGTGGAGGTGGTGGTGGTGTGGGGTGGTTATTTATTTGTAAAAAAAGATTTTATCAAGATTTTCTCAAAAATAATTTCATTTGTAAATAAGTCCGGAAAATTTCATTAAAATCCAACAATCATGTGATTTTTGGAAGAATTTCCAAATGTGTCACTATAAAAAAGAGGCTAAAATTTGCTTTGCTAAAAGTTAGTACAACCGCTGACACAAGAAAAATAATTTTTTTTAATCAAAATTTCAAATGTTCTAAAAAGGAGTAAAAAATTTGATTAAATATTCTAAAAACACTTTAATCCTTCCTCTTAACAATTTTGACGATAAAACTGTTTTCATTACGTTTGGAGCATGTTTTCATCACAATATACTGAATTTTTCGCATTTTCGTGGAGGTACCTATACTAATGGTATTGTTTCTATACCCTGGTATATAACAATGATCTTTTTAAGTTTTCATTTATCAGGTATAAACCTAATTATTTGTTATTAAAATGCACATTATGGCATCATCTGTAAGTTCAGCACCATTGTCCTAATTTTTATCTGGCTTATCTCAGTGGAAATATTAATGTGGAATACTTCTTAGAGAATTTTTCAAATATCATTTCATCATGTCACAACCATATTAAAAATGCTACACATTTTGAATGAATTTATTACTAGTCACACAATCATCACTGTACAGCAATATTTAAACCTGAGTATTTCAAAACCCTCATCGATTCTTGAAACCGTGACATAATGTTATGAGTATTGTATGGTTGAAATTGAAGTATAACCTCCAGAGATCATTGTTGCTTCATCTGTTTGTTTTTGTTTTTTAATTTGTTTTTAGCATATTTATCACAAATGGGAATGTAATTAACTTTATACAAGTTATTATATTAACTGAAGGAGATATCCTGTTAATTTAACCCAGTTATTATCTAACCTAACTTGTAATTTTGAACTCTGATACAAATTATTTACTTTGAAATTTAAGATTCTTCCCCACTAATCCCAGATATTAGTTGATCATTGTTTGACTTTAAATTTTGAATTTCTTTATCTATAACAGCTTAGACACTTGTCACAACAGCTTGCCATAAGTTGTCATTGGTTGTAAACTGATGTCTGTCTTCATACACTTTCCTCTTGAGGATGCTCCAGAAATTGTTAATTGCACAGCCCATTTTGAAGAGTCACCATTTATCTGAAGAGTCACTATATGTAAACCAAAATACTTGTTCATAGACTAAAAACTGCCCTTCAAAAAATTCAATATATGCTTGGGAAATTATTTTTATTTCATTTGGTATATACTAAAGTTGAAGAAACTCATCTTTTGCAATTCCAGCCAAAAACATAACTCCTTTACCTCCTTACCAATGCCTTAATCAAACAGGAATCTACTCTTGAATAGTTCTAGATGGAATGAGGGCTAGACCACGAAGGTCTAGCCCTCATTCCATCTAGAACTTATCAGTAAAAATAAAAAAAAAATAAAATAAAGATCAGTTTTTGAAAACCTTCTAGCCTATTCCAGATATTGTCCTTATATCTTTGTTTCAAAGGGGGTAAAGTATCAGAGTTTGAAACGGCATAGAATTCAGCACTGAAATCTTCTAAACAAGATATCTCTTTCAACCTCTTCTGAATGAGTTTTGCTGCATATTTTATTCTGATAATGCTCTTAATTCAAGAAACTTCCTGATGTGATATTACTCTGGACTTGCACTTATGTCTTTCTTTACTGTTTCACAGTACTTGTTAAATATTTTTACTATTTTGAGAACTACATTATTTTTTCAAAGATGTTTTATGATAGAATTCTTCTCAGCCTATGAGAAATCACTTTTACCATACATAATTTAATAAATTTTGCAATAGCAACATAAAGATTTGGCACTCTTAAACTGTAAGGCTTCCCTTTGTTTATTAGTGTGTATATTGTCTTTATTTTTGCTATATTATAGCAGGTCAGTTTTACCAATGCATATAATTTCTGTCTTTCATGAAACAAAATTCACAATAAATCCAACAATTTTTATATAATAATTTTGTAATACATTATATCTGTTATACCCAACACTAATAGTTAATTCATAAAAATGACACCTATTCCTGTCCAGGGTGCTTTCTTGGACATTGCATATAAAATAGGTAAATATTATGGAGAGATAAATTATAAAGTATATAATCAATATGCTAAAAGAACGTGATGCAAGAATTCTGGTGTTTCATAGCACAAAAATTGGATTATTTTCTATTTTTTCATAGTTCAATAATTTGTACTTGTATAAGTGAAAAGTGTTAAATATCATTAAAAAAAATCTTATACAAAAGATGCTTGATAGAATAATTGGAAGCTTTAATATTGAAATGCAAACAAATAAAATGGACTGAGCCAGATATTTGTTATATTTAATTATTTCAAATTTATTAACTATTTTGTGAGTGTTTAAAAGTTGTTTTTTTTTATATGTGTATTTGATACTTTAATATTAACACTTCACCCCATAAAATGCTTATCTAAAAAGTTTGAATATTTACTCAATATAATTTGTAAACTATATAAAATCTGTTCTCATTACAATACTTTTTCTATCAGATTGAAATAGATTTTTGGCATAAATGCCCAAAAACTAGTCTTTATCAGTTGCACTTCTTGCTGTTAAGCAACTTCTATCCTACAAAGCTGAATTTCAAAAAACCTATATTAATGAAAATATTATTGCTATATTATGATATTGAATGTATAAGATAAAAGAGAACATTTTTATTTTGTAGGTTTAAATAGAGTATGTTATAAATGTGTATTATGACTTCCAAATTATTCACAAAAAATTAGCGTCCTGGGTATGATGATAAACTACATACATGTCCTGGGTATGATGATAAACTACATCCAATAGCAAGGCCTCTGATCAGAAGGATTTGAGGAGTGTGGAACCCGGAGTGGTAGCACCTGTTAGGGTCCCAGCTATGGGCAAATAACACTCAGATTACATCCGCGTCCTAGGTATGACAATAAACTACATCCGCGTCCTGGTTAAGACGATAAACTATGTCCAACAGCAAGGTCTCTGATAATATGTTATTGAAAAAATAATGTTGCCAGCTGTACGTTTTTGAAAAAAAAATATTACCAGCTATACATTTTTGAAAAAATAATATTACCAGCTATACAGATTAAATATTAACCGAAATGGATTTTTGACAAATTACCAGGAAAAAAAAAAAATTGTCGGCATTAAATGACCCATTGAGGTTGATATGCAGTAAAACAAAACAAACCAAACCACAAAAAATTATCAGAACTTGTAATAGCTGTAAAAATTCTTCTATTTTTTTTATATTACCAAATTCATAAAATAAATGCTAAGAATAAGGTACTTTTTTCAGTGCAATAAATTATGAATATTCAATGATATTCTGGTGAAGATATTTCAATTATTGAGGTTATTTCAACAGTAAAAGGGTGGGACCTAGATGCCAATCTAGTAGTTCACTTAAATTCATGTAGATAAGGCACCAAGGGAAAAAACCTTGTCAAAGCAGTTGCCATGAAAATATTTGTAGAAAAGATGAAGGGAAGCCACATCACATCGGTGAGAAAGTGACTGAAGTTGAAATTCCAAGTCAGGATCAGTTACATTGCAGATCCTTCTTTGGATTGTCAAGGACCTCTAGATGAATAGCAGGAGCACCAGACCGACAACAGTATTCAGTACATGGATGAATGGTAGATTTCTAAATGTGCAAGATGGACTCTGATGAGAAAAACTTTCTGGCATGACACAGTGACCCAACTTCTCTTGCAGTAGATGCAGCCATTGATTTGATGTAGTCACTCCACTTCAAGTCAGTTGAAAACCTGAAGCCAAGAAGGTGCAGTGTATTGCGCTCCAGGAGTCTAGCATCAGCCATGCTGATGGTAGTCAAGAAAGGTTAAATGAGAGCAGTTTCATTTTGGAGGCATTAAAATTTGCAAGCTATTTCCTGCCCCAGTTAACCACAGATTGGAGTTGCTTTTCAAGAGCATCAGCCAGGTTAACTTTGTCAGCTTTGCTATTTAGACAGGAGTAAATGGTAGTATCATCAGCATAAATGCCTACTTGGGAATTGATGACTTCAGGAAGATCAGAAACGGTGTAGGACCCAGGATAGTTTTAGGGGACACCCGCATTCGTGTGAAAGGATCTGGAAGCAAGCCCATCCAAAACAACCTTCATTTTATGATTTGATAGGAATGACTGCATTAAATCAAACAATTGTCTTGTAATACCATAGCCCTGGGGCTTACGTAGAAGACCAGCATGCCAAACCCTTGTCAAATATATATATATATATATATATATATATATATATATTACACACACAAACACACACACATACATATATACATACATACACACATCAAAAATCAACACACTAAATTATATTTGAACCTCAATTCCCAATATAAAGGCAGTATAAAGAAAAGGATTATTTATTGCTTGTAATACCAAACAAAGTTCATAAGTGGGGGACCATACATCGTAAAGTATGAGCTTACTAACAAACAAAATATTTTGCAATAAATGACAGACTCACAAGTTAAAACCTATTAAACATTGATAATCTTGCTTTACATAAGAGATGGAATGGGAAAAAATGTCCAGTGGATTTACAGCCTACTTAATGTAAGAATGTTTTTGCAGTAAAACTACACTATGCAATCAGTTCACAAATGTGAGGCATCCACATGAAGGAATATGACCACGTACAATGTGAAGGAATCTTTCTTAGAAGTGTCTTTGAAGTTTATTCAATTTTTTGTGTTATTAGTCAACTGTAGGACATTATTTACAAGCCTTAGAAAAAAATCAGAAGCTAAGAAAACATGGTTGCACAATAACTTATGGAATCAAACATCAGTCAGCATTTAAACATTTGTTGTTCTCTTTTTATTTAATATATAAAAATGTTATTTTTGGAAAAGATAGTTACTAGTGTTGAAAAATGGTTTTATTATAAGATCCAAAGTGAAGAAAATCCAGGACCGGCTTCTACCTAAATTAAATCTACAGTGTGTGTGTGTGTGTGTGTGTGTGTGTGTGTGTGTGGGGCAATTTCTGATTTTGGTGGGCTTCAAAAGACATTCTTTAATGTGAATTGCTGGTTTACAAGAATTTTATTTATAAATTTTATGGCAAGAGGAATCACAGGTTAAATATTTAACAAAAGAATAAAAGTGTGTTTATTATTTTTCATAATTAGCATGAATAAATTTAAATGTGTATAAAGAGAATGGAGCTTTATAGCACACCGTTCTTTTGTTGAAAAAGGAATAGTTAGTTGGTATTAATTAAACTTAGTTTAGTTTTTGGCACCAGGCTACAAGTATGGAGCACCAAGTGAGGATTAAACTCACTATTCAGTAGTAATGATCAATCAAACTAACTCAACCATGCCAAGGTATCAAAGTAATGATTAGTTCACTATATTAAGAATGAGGAAGTACATATTAATAAATATTTCTTTAAATTTTATACACTTTAAGAAGGGAGAATGTTATATCTTTGGAGTGACATCATAGTAAATGAAAGCATACACAAACACTCTGGAGATATACTCTGATTCTAATTGGCCATTTTCTGTATGTCAGTGGTCGACCTAACTCATCTCACTAACCCAGATGGATTCATTGCCAATTTTATGTAATTTAGCTTTGTCATTACTTAGAATTTTATGAATAAACACGAAGCTGGGTAAATTGTACAAGTGGTTAACAAGTTAATTGGATTCCTCATAAGACTTTAGTAGATATTAGCTTCCATGGTTTTGTATGGGTCAATGACTTGGAAAAAACATAGTAAGATGAAAATAAACAGAAACAATTCTAATATGCAAGTTTTATTTGACTAGTGGTTTTATTACTCAAAAATATATTGTATGATTTATTTTCTAAAACATATTTGCTCACTCTTTAGCCACATGTTGTATAAAACTAAACTAGGTATAATGTGAATGGTGACTAGTTCTTAGCTTCCAATGTTAATGGTCTAGGTATTAAAAAAATTATTGGTATCAGAAATGATATAAATAATTGATAAATAGTTGCCTATAACTTTAGAAAACAGATTTTATTCTATTACCAAAGTCATGCAATATCAGTATTTATTGCTTAAATACATTAGAATTTAAGAAATTTGGGTACTAATAACTAAATGTAAAATCTAAAAATTTTCCTTTTTTTCTAGAGATAAACCTCAGCTCAGAGAAGAAGGTGGGGCAAGTCCAGTTATTCTTAAGAATACACTGAATACAAACTGAAATTCATTCTATGTTTGTCATGGATAGAATATTTCCTCATAAAACAGCAAGGAAATGCAATTAAGTAACCATTATAGTAACCACTAAATTCCTTTGTATTTTTCTTGTGTGCATTTCTAAAAATGTGATATGTTGAGAATGAGTATATGGTTTCATTGTAACAGTAAATTGGTTATAAAAGTGTAGCTTCAATTTTATTAAAATTGATATTTTTCTTATTGTTTTTACAAAAGAGATAAATAATCACAAAACCTAGATATATAATTTGGTGTTTGTATTGGTTACATTTTGCAATAATATATAAATAAGAGTTTAGTCCAAAAGATTCATTAATCAAAATTTGCAATTTCTTTAATTAACAAAATAAAAATTATATGTAATAAAAAAAAAAATCCCATGTAAAATTACTTATATAACATCCAATGTTTCAACTTTCAACTAAAATAATATTTAAGAAAGCATGAATGAAAAAAAATAATGCAATTATTAAAGCATATATATATATATATATATATATATATATATATACTGCGTAAATTTATTACTGTTTCTACAACTTTCATCAGCTAGAAAGTACAATCATGGAATTCTCACAGGTTAACTCTGGTAGCACTCATAAGCTCTGATACTGTATATGACCTAGTAAATAAAAGCTTGCATACATACTTTCCCTACTACACTACTAGTCACATGCACTCCAAATCCACATAAAACCATACATGAACAAAAAAAAAAATTATATCCTATTATAGTATGTGGCATTCCCAGCCAGTACCCTGAAAATTAATCCCTGAGTTTTTGTATTTTTATTTTAAATATATCTTATTTTATGCACTGGCCTACTGGAAATTCTACTCCTTAGGAATGCTTAGTTTAATAAAAAGAAAATCTTATATTGGCAGAGCTATACTGCACATCCAAGTGTGCTAACATATACTATGCCACCATTACCAGAGGGATATAGCCACAGCCTTTGTGAAATGCAAAAGATGCTTGACTTCATTCACATTGTTTATTTCTGTCAGATGGCAGTTGACATGGAATGGCTTAACTGTACAAGTGAACTGCTCTCACCATCTCTCCATCAGACAGTATGTATGCAACGGCCATGTTGTGAAGAACTGTTTTATTCTGTCTTGACTAGACACAACCTTATTAACATTTTCACTTTGGTTTACTGATACCCTTTGTTTTAATGGTGTTAGTTTCATGATGAATAAAGTCTTAAAATGAGGTTTGTATTTTCCCTTTATTATCACAATTTATTCAGTGAATCTGTACATTGAACCAATGACAGACTTCTTCAAGAATCATGGAACAATTGCTTAGACAAGAGAGGTTTGTCTGTGACTCCAGTTCAGAAAGTTCTAAACAAGAATGGGAACATTGGTTTGAAACCTTTCAAAAGTTACAGTCAGTTTGTGAAGCCCACTAATGACTTTTTATCTGACATTGATTAGCCATCTGTCATTAGCAGACAGAAGAGTCCTTGGATGAATATTTTCAGGCTCAGAAAATTTTAAGTAAGGATTGCAATTTCAGGCTAGTTACTACAACATAGTACTGGTACAAATACATTAGAGATGCTTTCTACAGTCTTTTTTATCCGTCAATTGACCAGGCAAGAATGTTAGAAACAACTCTGAAAAATTCAAACTCCTACAGAGTTTGGATTTTTCAGAGCTGAAAAAAAGAAAAATTCAAACTGTACGAGTTTAAATTTTATCAGGGCTATTTCTAATATCTGAATTGATACCACCACCAGTGAGTGCTGCTACATTCAATCCTAAAACCAAGAAAGTGACAAATTTACAGCTTACATATCTGCCGACTTTATTTAAAAGGCAAAAAATTCTGATTAACCAGCAGTGGAAGCAGTCTGCCAAAGGTGTGAAAAGGTAGGACACTGTAGGGAAAAAAAGATGATTATCTCCCTTTGATCAAGATGAAGTCATGTGTTGGCCACTTAGTGACATCAGTTCATAAAGTGATGAAAGTGGTCAGTTCTTCACTGAGCTTCCAGGAGTCAAACTGAGCAGTTACTTTTTTTAGCCCAAGCATAGTAGAAAATATATAAGGTGGCCCAGACTGAGGTTAAATCTACCTCTCCCAGCCACATGGTGCAGCTTACAAGCCCATGATTCTATTTTACTATGGAAATATATCTTCACCAGATGTAGAAACTATCTTCAGCTTGCAGTCCTCAATTTGGGAAAAACCCATGACTATTTCCTTTTTCCTCATAGTAACATAGCAGATAAATCCAGCTCACTTGAATATGGAATTCTGAATATGGCTTCTCGAGAAACACAGGAGGAGCTCTGGCAGATCCAATTCCCATTGGGAATTATTATAAGACCCTATCTTTTTTCTCTTTTCACACTGCTTGTTATGTAGACTTGTGTTATAATTTCTTTGCATGGTACAAGTATGTATATATAATTTTGTGTATGACATAATATCAAGAAACAAAATAGGTTTCCTTTTTTATCAGGTATTCCATTCCATTCCATCTGTAAAATAAGGTGTCATTATAACATGGATATAATAATGCCCATAATAAGGGAAATGCAAATGGGAGAATATTCCTTTTTTCCATTTAAGAGACATGATATTATTAAACCACATTAACACTATGCACATGTGTGTCATTCTAGTGTCCCTACAGGTGCCTCAACTGTATCTGCTAATAATGTTTTGGCTGCCATGCTAAGTTCAGTGAAGAAGGCAGTTGCACAAGTTTCTTTAAATAGAAGTTTATTTGTTATTATAAAACAGAAAATAACCTCCTATCTTATGGTGGGAAATTTAATTCAGAATTGGATTGTCAAACAGCCGAAAAGGCTTTTAAATATAACAGTACTATTGCTTTAATCAAAACTTGTACTCTTACTAAATACAATACTACTCAAGTCTAGATAATTAAAGCAAAACAAAGTACTTATCTGCTTATCAAATAAAAGAAAATAACAAGATCCAACCACACAATAAAACTATCTTCTTGTGAAAATAGGAACATATATATTTTTAAACCACTGGTTCAGTATATTAACGATTTCTTACTTATTGTATTTTATAAGTAATTAATGTTGGGCTGTTTTTTCTGCTGACAACTATAATATAAATTAAAAGAAACAGTCTAACGTGAATTACAAATTGGAGATACCAAAATCAAACAAGTGCAAAAATTTAAATATCTAGGAATTGTTTTAACAGAGGACAAAAAATGCAACATCAGAATATGAAGGTGCACTGGGATAGAGAAAATGCATTCCAAAAGTTAAGCAAAGTATTAAAAAATACAAAAATTTCATTGGAAACAAAGAAAAGAGTACTGAAAGTTTATGTAATATCTGTACTCCTATATGACAGTAAATACTGGACCATCTCACCCCAGATGAAGACTTGAAGCAATAGAAATGTGGTTTTATGGAAGGATGCTGATAATACCATGGACTGAAAACATGAGCCATGATGAAGTTTTAGAGAAAATGGAAACAAAAAAGACACTTATACATATCATCAAAAGAGACTGTTGAAATTTCTAGGGCACATAATGAGTAAAGAAGGCTTAGAAAATTTGATACTCACAGGACATAATGAAGGCAAGAAGGACAAAGGAAAGCAATGAAATGGTTGGTAGAAAAGGGATTAGGAGATATAGCAAAAAGACAAACTTTACTATGTTCTACAAATGACAGGGAATTGTAGACAGCTATGATCACCTACATCCTGAAGGTACACAGCACATAAAAAACCAATGTTGGAATTTGTATTGAGATTCCAAAAGTAGTTTGCAATGAAAAAAAATATTAACAAGTAAAAACAAATGTATATTACTCAATATTGTCTATAAATAATAAAGAACATGCTAAAATAAATAAGTTAAATTATTAGACACAACTTTAATTTAATGATTAACAACAGGAATATTTTTATGTACAAAACAACTCTTCTATACAATAAATGCGAAAATGTCTGCATGTCACACTTTTTCAATTAAAGGGACACAACTCTCTGTTATATATATCATCTTCTTCAAATGAGACTTGGTCATCCAGGTTTGGAATTGAATCTTCAGATTCCAAATTTAGCTTGCTGTGAAACTGAAGACAAAGTGATGAATTTGGTTTAAAGAGATCTCAGCAATTTTAGTCTGCCAAATCCAAACAGAGAAACTGGACAACTCAACAATGGAATTTTGAGAGAAAAATAATACAACATGGAAGAACTCCAGCAATGTGTTCAAAACAATAAGCCCCTATTGAACCAAGACCAACAGCAAATGTATCAGAAGGTCCTTGATGACATCAGCAACAACAATGGAGGAATTTTTTTCTTTGATGCACCTGGAGGTACTGGTAAAATGTTTGTAACTAACCTTCTTTTATCTGCAGTGAGACTCCAAAGAAAAGTAGTTCTAGCAGTAGCATAATCTGGAATTGCTGCTAACCTCTTGCCTAAAGGGCACACAGCACAAATCACCTTCAAATTTCCATTGGATTTGAACTACAATGAAACCCCTATTTGCAACATCAAAAGAGGAACCAACTTGGCTAAGCTACTGGAGTAGACAAGCTTCATTTTTTGGGTATGAATGTACCATGGCACACAAGCAAGCATGTGAGGCTCTGGAGAAAACACTCAAAGACATTAGACAGAATTAACAATTCATGGGAGGTATCACTGTGCTACTCTCTGGTGATTTTAAACAAACATTACCAGTCATTGCAAGAGGAAGTCCAGCTGATGAAATAAAAAATAAGTAATTCTGAAATTGCTGCTTTCATCTTGCCTGAAGGGCACACAGCACAAAGCACCTTCAAACTTCCATTGGATTTGAACTACAATGAAACCCCTATTTGCAACATCAAAAGAGGGGCCAACTTGGCTAAGCTACTGGAGGAGACAAGCTTCATTTTTGGGGGATGAATGTACCATGGCACACAAGCAAGCATGTGAGGCTCTGGAGAAAACACTCAAAGACATTAGACAGAATTAACAATTCATGGGAGGTATCACTGTGCTACTCTCTGGTGATTTTAAACAAACATTACCAGTCATTGCAAGAGGAAGTCCAGCTGATGAAATAAAAAATAAGTAATTCTGAAATTGCTGCTTTCATCTTGCCTGAAGGGCACACAGCACAAAGCACCTTCAAACTTCCATTGGATTTGAACTACAATGAAACCCCTATTTGCAACATCAAAAGAGGGGCCAACTTGGCTAAGCTACTGGAGGAGACAAGCTTCATTTTTGGGGGATGAATGTACCATGGCACACAAGCAAGCATGTGAGGCTCTGGAGAAAACACTCAAAGACATTAGACAGAATTAACAATTCATGGGAGGTATCACTGTGCTACTCTCTGGTGATTTTAAACAAACATTACCAGTCATTGCAAGAGGAAGTCCAGCTGATGAAATAAAAAATAAGTAATTCTGAAATTGCTGCTTTCATCTTGCCTGAAGAGCACAAAGAACCTTCAAACTTCCATTGGATTTGAACTACAATGAAACCCCTATTTGCAACATCAAAAGAGGGGCCAACTTGGCTAAGCTACTGGAGGAGACAAGCTTCATTTTTGGGGGATGAATGTACCATGGCACACAAGCAAGCATGTGAGGCTCTGGAGAAAACACTCAAAGACATTAGACAGAATTAACAATTCATGGGAGGTATCACTGTGCTACTCTCTGGTGATTTTAAACAAACATTACCAGTCATTGCAAGAGGAAGTCCAGCTGATGAAATAAAAAATAAGTAATTCTGAAATTGCTGCTTTCATCTTGCCTGAAGAGCACAAAGAACCTTCAAACTTCCATTGCATTTGAACTACAATGAAACCCCTATTTGCAACATCAAAAGAGGGGCCAACTTGGCTAAGCTACTGGAGGAGACAAGCTTCATTTTTGGGGGATGAATGTAGCATGGCACACAAGCAAGCATGTGAGGCTCTGGAGAAAACACTCAAAGACATTAGACAGAATTAACAATTCATGGGAGGTATCACCGTGCTACTCTCTGGTGATTTTAAACAAACATTACCAGTCATTGCAAGAGGAAGTCCAGCTGATGAAATAAAAAATAAGTAATTCTGAAATTGCTGCTTTCATCTTGCCTGAAGGGCACACAGCACAAAGCACCTTCAAACTTCCATTGGATTTGAACTACAATGAAACCCCTATTTGCAACATCAAAAGAGGGGCCAACTTGGCTAAGCTACTGGAGGAGACAAGCTTCATTTTTGGGGGATGAATGTAGCATGGCACACAAGCAAGCATGTGAGGCTCTGGAGAAAACACTCAAAGACATTAGACAGAATTAACAATTCATGGGAGGTATCACTGTGCTACTCTCTGGTGATTTTAAACAAACATTACCAGTCATTGCAAGAGGAAGTCCAGCTGATGAAATAAAAAATAACTAATTCTGAAATTGCTGCTTTCATCTTGCCTGAAGAGCACAAAGAACCTTCAAACTTCCATTGGATTTGAACTACAATGAAACCCCTATTTGCAACATCAAAAGAGGGGCCAACTTGGCTAAGCTACTGGAGGAGACAAGCTTCATTTTTGGGGGATGAATGTACCATGGCACACAAGCAAGCATGTGAGGCTCTGGAGAAAACACTCAAAGACATTAGACAGAATTAACAATTCATGGGAGGTATCACTGTGCTACTCTCTGGTGATTTTAAACAAACATTACCAGTCATTGCAAGAGGAAGTCCAGCTGATGAAATAAAAAATAAGTAATTCTGAAATTGCTGCTTTCATCTTGCCTGAAGGGCACACAGCACAAAGCACCTTCAAACTTCCATTGGATTTGAACTACAATGAAACCCCTATTTGCAACATCAAAAGAGGGGACAACTTGGCTAAGCTACTGGAGGAGACAAGCTTCATTTTTGGGGGATGAATGTACCATGGCACACAAGCAAGCATGTGAGGCTCTGGAGAAAACACTCAAAGACATTAGACAGAATTAACAATTCATGGGAGGTATCACTGTGCTACTCTCTGGTGATTTTAAACAAACATTACCAGTCATTGCAAGAGGAAGTCCAGCTGATGAAATAAAAAATAAGTAATTCTGAAATTGCTGCTTTCATCTTGCCTGAAGGGCACACAGCACAAAGCACCTTCAAACTTCCATTGGATTTGAACTACAATGAAACCCCTATTTGCAACATCAAAAGAGGGGCCAACTTGGCTAAGCTACTGGAGGAGACAAGCTTCATTTTTGGGGGATGAATGTAGCATGGCACACAAGCAAGCATGTGAGGCTCTGGAGAAAACACTCAAAGACATTAGACAGAATTAACAATTCATGGGAGGTATCACTGTGCTACTCTCTGGTGATTTTAAACAAACATTACCAGTCATTGCAAGAGGAAGTCCAGCTGATGAAATAAAAAATAAGTAATTCTGAAATTGCTGCTTTCATCTTGCCTGAAGAGCACAAAGAACCTTCAAACTTCCATTGGATTTGAACTACAATGAAACCCCTATTTGCAACATCAAAAGAGGGGCCAACTTGGCTAAGCTACTGGAGGAGACAAGCTTCATTTTTGGGGGATGAATGTACCATGGCACACAAGCAAGCATGTGAGGCTCTGGAGAAAACACTCAAAGACATTAGACAGAATTAACAATTCATGGGAGGTATCACCGTGCTACTCTCTGGTGATTTTAAACAAACATTACCAGTCATTGCAAGAGGAAGTCCAGCTGATGAAATAAAAAATAAGTAATTCTGAAATTGCTGCTTTCATCTTGCCTGAAGGGCACACAGCACAAAGCACCTTCAAACTTCCATTGGATTTGAACTACAATGAAACCCCTATTTGCAACATCAAAAGAGGGGCCAACTTGGCTAAGCTACTGGAGGAGACAAGCTTCATTTTTGGGGGATGAATGTACCATGGCACACAAGCAAGCATGTGAGGCTCTGGAGAAAACACTCAAAGACATTAGACAGAATTAACAATTCATGGGAGGTATCACTGTGCTACTCTCTGGTGATTTTAAACAAACATTACCAGTCATTGCAAGAGGAAGTCCAGCTGATGAAATAAAAAATAAGTAATTCTGAAATTGCTGCTTTCATCTTGCCTGAAGGGCACACAGCACAAAGCACCTTCAAACTTCCATTGGATTTGAACTACAATGAAACCCCTATTTGCAACATCAAAAGAGGGGCCAACTTGGCTAAGCTACTGGAGGAGACAAGCTTCATTTTTGGGGGATGAATGTACCATGGCACACAAGCAAGCATGTGAGGCTCTGGAGAAAACACTCAAAGACATTAGACAGAATTAACAATTCATGGGAGGTATCACTGTGCTACTCTCTGGTGATGTTATACAAACATTACCAGTTATTGTAAGAGGAACTTCAGTAGGTGAAATCAGTGCTTGCCCGAAAAAATCTTACACCTGGAGCCATGCTCAAAGACTCAGCCTGTAAACAAACATGAAAGTTAGAATCACAGGTGACCTTGAAGCAGAAAGATTTGCTGCTTTGCAGTTGCAAGTTGGCAATGGAACCATCAAAATGGACCAAATGGAGATATCTAACTCCCAAATGGTTAAGGAATTTCTGTCTCAAGTATCCAAGACTTGATTAACCATGTTTACCCAAACACTAAACACTATTTCATGGATTCAAACTGGCTTTGTGAGAGGGCCATATTAGCTCCCAAGAATCAGATTGTGGATAGCATCATCTGGAAACTTTTCCAAGAAATTCCAAAAGAAAGCATGAAGTACTTTCCCATTGACACTGTGGTTGAACAAGAGCAGACAGTTAATTATCTAATAGAGTTCCTGAATCCATTGAATCCTCCTAGAATGTCATCACACTAAAACAAAATGTGACAGTTATGCTATTCAGAAATCTGGATCATTGAAAGCTTTGTAATGGAACAAGGTTAATTGTCAAGATGCTTCCTTATCTCTTGGAAACAGAGATCTTTACTGGTCCAGGACAGAAGGAAATAGTCTTAATTCCAAGAATCCTCTTAATTCCTTCAGATCTTCCTTTTTGTTCAAAAGACTTCAGTTTCCAGTTAGAGTGAGGTATGCAATGTCAATCAATAAGTTCCAAGAACAATCATTGAAAGTAACTGGACTTCATCTGATGAAACCCTGCTTTCCTCACAGCCAAATGTTGGTTGTTCAAGAAATGGAAACAAGTTATTTGTAATGACCCCAAATGGGAAAACCAAAAATGTTGTTTATCATGCAGCTTTCCAAATAGACAAATCATATTGTTTTGATGAAAACTTTTGTTTGAAAAATATTGTTCAAGTTTAATAAAATTTAATAAGTACTCAATGCATGAAGCTCTTCACAGAAGTGAGCTTAAATGCCACCTGATAGGGTGACTTTAAGTTAGTCTGCAATTATCTTATAATGTCCTTATAGCATTTATTATTAGTTATAAAATAATAATGAATCCAATTTTCTTGTTATAAAAAGGTTGCAAAAAGATAATCTTTTATTCTCTTACTCAAATCCCATGTTGTTTCAGGATACAAGCAATTACGGTTGTTCACAGCTTCTATTTTCTTTTATATTGCTGTAATTGTTCTTGGGGAAAAATAGTCAAGTGATTTCCCATTGACTTCACATTGGAAAAAAGCTCTCACTAGAAATTGGTTGGGTTAAGCAAAAAGAATAAAGTTTGACAGTTTATGAAGCTCTGAAATACACTTAATGCAAATTATGATGAGTACCTAATATAAGTTAGAGAGAGAGTTTCTAATTAATTTGTGAAATTTGAGATTTCATTTGTAATGACAATAAGAGAACAACAGAGATCCTATGAAAATATTCATTCTTAGTAAATATGCATCTTTTATGCCTATATGATATAGTTTATAGGATTTATATTTAATAAGCAACCATGTCTAAAATCAATATAAATGTCATAGCTTCATTTACAAAATAACAGTATATTTACCAGTTATATTAATTGCACATTAAAAGAATTAAGATTTTTAATATATGTTAGTCATTTTTATAAAAAAAGCAATGTCAAATATTAGCGCAAATCATCTAAGAAAACTTCTCAAGACATGATTTAAACATAATAAAATTGTTAGACAAAAATTATAATTTTCTTCAGCTTTTGAGTGATGACAATCTTTTATATGCCACATCAATTCAGGACATAGGCAATCATGACTCTCCACAACTTCCTATCCCATGTGGTTCTTAACAGTTTTTCTCCCTTTTCTAAAGCTCATGTCCCCCACCATTCCACCATCTATTCACACAAGCTCATTAGGTATGCAGCTTGCTGCCTTCCCTTCTCTCTCTTGCCCTCAATATATCTCATGAGGGTTAAGCCTTCCTTCCTCATTGTGTGTCCAGGGGACTTATTTTTTTTCCTGATTTTGAGTAGAAGTGTTCTTTCTGTTGCCATTTAAGATTTAATTGTTGCTTACTCACTCCATCCATGGAATTTTCAGTATCCTACTGTAGAACCACATTTCTGTTACCTCTAGTTTTTTTCCATATCTGTGGAAAGATTGCCCAGCATTCACTGCTGTATAAGAGGATGAATATCACATAGCAATCCAGCACTCTAGTCTTTGATTCTAACAACATTTTTCTGTTTCTCAGTACCTTGCTTAGCTTTTGGAATCCTTCTTTCACTAGTTCAATGTGTTTGGATTTTTTCTCATATATTCTATCCTCTGTTAAAATGCTTCCCAGATATTTAAACTTATGCACCTGCTTGATGTTTATATCTCCAATTCATAACTTATATCTTAGGTTTTTTCTCTTGCAGCTAGTCCATTTTCATGCTTTCTTCATCCATTGTGTCCAAAAGGTGGTCTTCTTGAATCATCCATCAACACAGTGTCATATGCATATCTTATATTGTAAAGATTACACCCACTGATAATAAATCATGGTAGGATCTCTAGTTCCTTAAGGAGAACACTGTAGTAGAGATTGAATAAATCTGGAGAGAAAATCACACATTCATTTCATGTTCCTTTCTATTCATATGCAGGTGCTTTGCTCCCATTATAAGTTTTGGATTATTCTAACATCTTTTCCAAATAGATCTAGTTTTCCTAGCAGTTCATATAGATCCTTGTGCCATACCTTGTTAAATGTTTGTGTATATATATATATATATATATATATATATATATAGTTGTAGCCTCTGTTTGTTATTGAACTCCTCTTAGGGTTTTGGAGATAGGCCCCCATAACCCTATATATTCTGAAACTACATTACCCAGGGTATTTGGAGAAGTACATTTCATTTTGATCAAAGGGGAACCCCGGGGACACAAACCACCCACTGAAATTTTTCCCCCTTTGATATGAATCAAATTTAAATTTGAACAAGGGAATGACTCCTATCCAAAATATAGGAGAACGCTATAAGATGGAGGTCACATCAGAAAGAAGATCATTGAAATAATATAATAATATTGAAATGCATCATTTTTCTCCACAAATTATAACAATGATTTAAAATCAATCATCATTTTCTTACAAAAAGAAAATGTGTGACATGCAGCAAGGCTAGTAATCTATGAAACACAGGTGCACATCCTTCTACATTTGTATTGTTCTCTCTGATGCCATTCTGATCATGAATATTTTAATTCTTGCTCTGGTGTCCTTTTTTATGTCCTGCACTGTTCTTGCCCTATTCATAGTCTAATTCTTCTTCACGCTCTATTCATCAGGATTCATATAATTAGTTTGGGTATGTGGCTCATTAAATTGATTGTTCAATGGAGTTCACATTCGTTTGCACCTGGTCTCTTAGATAATGTTAACAAAGATGGATTTAGTGAGCTCCTCTGGTATGTCACCACTGTTGTATATTGTTTATTACTTGTGATCTTGTCGATGCCAAAATTGTCTAAGGGTGAAAGCATTTCTGTTATGATCCCATCAGGCCCTTCTGCTTTGTTTCTGTTCATCTTCTTCAGTGCTGATCTGCATCTTTTAGTATTTCTGGCCTTTCTGTATTTTCCACTCTGACACTGTGAAAAGTTACTTTGACATATTCACTCCCTCTATTTATAAACAGTGATCCTTTCTTTGATTTTATAGAGCCTGTTGGTTAGCTCATCTTTTGTCCTGCTATTTATTCTGTTGTGCATACTTGCTATATTTGTGCTACTCATTCTTTCTATTTGTGCCCTCTTCATTGATCCATTCCTCTTTAGCATGCCTACATTTATTTTTAATTTCTGTTTAAAAAATATGAAAAAAATATGGTAATCGGCAAGAGAAAAATCTCAAGATGCAAACTATGAATTGGGGATGTCAATATCAAACAAGTACAGAAGTTTAAATATCTGGAATGTGTTTTAACAGAGGATAGAAAATGCAACACCAAAAACAAAACATGTATTGGATTAGGGAAAGATACATTCCAAATGCTAAACAAAGTACTAAGAAATAGGAAAATTTCCTTAGAAACAAAGAAAAGAATGCTGAACTACTATGTGATACCAATTCTCTAGTATTGCAGTGAATGCTCAACTATCTACACATAGATGAAGAGAAAACTAGAGGCAGCAGAAATGGGGTACTAAAGAATGATGCTGAGAATCCCATGGATGGAGCAAGTAAGCAACAAGGAAGTTTTAAAGAAAATGTTAACAAAAAGAACACTTAAGAATCAAAAAGGAGGAAGGAGGGCATTAAGAACTTGATCCTCACAGAGCATATCAAGGGCAAGAGAGACAAGGGAAGGCAGCAGGCCACATACCTGACAAGCTTGTGTCAATGGGTGGCAGAGCAGGGGTCAGGAGACTTGGGAAACGCTGCTAAGGACCACATGGGATAGGAAGTTGTGGAGAGTCATGATCAAGGGTCATTGCACATCAAAGAAGAAAAAGTGAATGATCAAAGTAGCTTGTGAAGTCTTGTACTGGAGATTTGATTTAAACAAGTATTATTCCCAATAAGACCATTTAAAAGCTGTAATTGACAAAAAACATTTGGAATTAGTTAAGAGAAACAATGTGATATTCTATCACTTAACTAATTCCAAATGCTTTTTGTCAATTACAGCTTTTAAATGGTCTTATTGGGAACAATACTTGATTGCATTTCCATGGAAGATTGAAAAAAATACTTAGAACAGTTCTTTGCCAAGAAAAAAAGATTTGGAAGGTCAGAATTGCATGAAGGGTGGCAGAAAACTGTGGAACAAAAAATAGTCAATATATTGTTTAATGAAGTAATGAAGTAATTATCAAAAATAAAAAAAATGTTTTATTTTTACTTAAAAAACCAAACAAGCCTCTTGACCAATCCAATATAAGTAACTGAAAGTATTTTGTAGAAAAAATACAATCACAAATATAACATGAATAAAAGCGATGTCAATAGTAGATAATTCAGACAATGTAATGTCTGTAAACAATTAACTAGTTTTAGAATTTGAAAAAATATTTAGAGAAAAAGAACAATGGACAAGAGGAGAAAAATAAAATTGATATGATTATTTTTATTTTGCACTTGACTCAACACAGAGTGAAGGTAAACATTTACATAGTGCGATGGATAAATTGTCATCTAAATTATGCAAAAATGAAAATAACACTGACATCTCACATCTCATTTTAACAGATATATTTAAGAAAATTACACATAATATTTTGAAGTACAAAAGAGTAAATTTATTCAATAAATTGCCATTGGCATCCAGACAACTTTGGAATCTCCTGCAATTCTTCTGGACAGTCACCTTGCTTAAGTTGGTTAATGCTGCCATAATCCTTGCCTTCAGTTCATCTTTGATTTTACAAGGAGTGTTGCTAGTCTATTGCTCAACTGCACCCCACACATAATAATCAAGGGGATTGCAGTCTAGAGAGGTAGGTGGCCAGATGTAAAGGGTGATGTGGTTGCAGAAATTGTCTGAGTGACAGCCATGACTGGGTTCTCCTGCTCGAGTGGCATGGTGCAGTCATGTTGCCAGACATTGGGACTTCCAGAGCTGCCGTACCTCCTCAAGGCACTTGATGTAAGCCTCAGTGTTGAGTCTAAGGCCTTCACCAACAAATTAAGGAGTTCTTATCAGTGAGTTTTCTGAGCTGCCATACCTTCGTAATCACCATTAGACTCATCCAACTCTCTCTGAATCCTCTTCACTGTCTTCAGACTGACAGCCAATTACTCTGAAAATGTTTGTATTAGAGCACGAAAGCCAAGCAGTACAGCATGCTGTTTCCAAATCTCTGGAGGAGCGAATTGTGTCATGGTGCTCTTTTTTTCACAGATGGTGCCCAACTGACCCTGCTATAATGTGCCATTGACAAAATCAAAAACAGGAAACATGTATGCGCAAAATTGAAAATGGAAAATGGAAACAATTTACCCATTGCACCCTGTATAAGAAGAGAGAAGTACATTTTATTATAATATGGAAAAGCCATAGTCTTTTGATAGCAGCCATAAAATTAAGTTTTATACATGTTTCATAACTTTTTTTTTTTTACTCAGGTGTCAAATTTTACACTATGAAAATTAAAGATACCTATTAGGCATAGATTAAAATTTATTAAACCTTCCCCTGATCTTTGTTGACTTTTTCTAATAGACATATAACTGGACAGATGATAACTTAAATAATCCTTATTTCTTGTTAATTAATGAATCTACAAATTTCTATAATTGTTCTTATAAGAAAAAATGGAGTTGTTTCCTGCTGCTTTCTACATGAACCTTTAACCTCAACTGTTGAATCATGTGCCAGAACATGACTTTAAAATAAGCATAAACCAAACATTAAATCGCAACAAGAGTTGAGCTTGAGTATTGCAAATTGCAGGAAACAAATTTAGTATTAATGTAAATTGTACTGTTATTGATGCAACAAGTGACTAGGTTTGCCACTCAAGAAAGTCTACAAATGAACTGAGGGACTTTGTCTTGCTATAATTATTTGATAATGTTTCATACACAACACAAAAACTTGAAAATAAAATGATAAAAAAAATGTCAGATACATATAGGCATACATTAATCACGTGTAATAGCATCAATTTTAATTGTTTTTGCAGATACGTTTTTTGTATAATACCTTGAGAAAAACCATATTGATTCTTGAAGTATTTTTTATGAAATGAAGTGATGACTTTCTGTCAAACTGGAAAAAATATGCACAGTTTCAATTGACTAAATTAAACAACAGAACCTTGGTCAGTATCAAGACCCTGAGGATGGTAAAATAAACAAATTGTCTTGGTACTATGAAATTGTTACCCTATTTTAAAACAATTATTAACATTTAAAAATCTTAAAATCTTTCTTATTTTTCTAGAAAGAAAAAGCCCAAAATTGTCATCTAAAAATCTTTAAAATGTTAGCTTATTTTAATCAGTAATATACACCAAACAAACTTATTTAACAACAGACGGTAGGACACTCACCTTACTAAAAACTATATTTGACTTGACGAATCAACTGTAAAAATTAAAAGAAATATGTAGAATTGATAGAACATCAATAAACATCACCAGAGATTACAGTATACCTGACATAATCGCTAGATATTTTAACAGAAAATAATAGGAAAAAGAAATTAAATTTCAAGGTTCTATGTTCACTTTTTTATATATATATATATATATATATATATATATATACACACACACACACATATATATATATATATATATATATATATATATATATTATGCACACACATATAAACATGTGCAAAATATCTCTTGAATACATCATGTCACCTTGTGCATTAAGTCTATAACATCAATTCCCTAAGGCAAACACAGCTAATTTTCTAAACTTTTAATTACATTCTCTTTGCCACAGGCAATCCTACCCCATCTTTAAACTTAAAGTTCTTTTCCCAACAATCAATATTTCTTTTACATACTCTTCAGTTTTTTTAAATTCCTAAATATGTATTACAATAATTCTTTCCTGTATCCTATCATAATTAACCTTTCACTAATACCTAATTATCCAGAGAATTTTTAAATTTTTGTTTTAAAATTGTAAAAAATTCTTATTCATGTAAAATTACACCAATAAAATCCACTCACTTTTTGTTTAGTCCTTATATACACAGAAGCCTTTTGTTACAAGTTTCACTTAAGTGGAAGACAACTGAAGCTTTATCATATGTACTGATTGGCTAGGGTCATTATGATTAGCTCATATTAAAAAAAAATGATTTCAAACCAGAACTTGTACCAGGATCAGTCTTACTGATATGTACAGAAATGAAGAGATAAGTTATAAATTATTATGATGTTAAATCAATTAGAATCAAAAATTTCAGAAACTGTATCATAATTCCTAAAAAAGTAAAATTTATGATGCTAAAGTCATACAGATGTATGTATGAGAAAATTTTGAAGAATTTTTATACTTGAAGCAATTGAGTATAATTCAATCTTGAAGTGGCCACTAAAGTTAATGATATGATTTGAAGATGTTAAGAGTGTCATTGAGCATATGCTTGAGTTGTATAATTATCTCTATACTTATAAGAGTGATATAAAATATCTACTTTATTACATCTTTAACTCAGATGCAATTGATGGTATTTTAGCTTTAAAAAAAGTGAAAAAAACAAAAAACCACCACTTTTCAAGCTTAAGATTTCATTTGTATCTGAATATAAAAAGACTGAAACATGGGCCTATTTAATACTGTGCCAGACTATCAGATTATTTTAAACCCAAAGAGTGCAGAAAAATGGAGAAAATATTTTCTTATTAGATGTAGGTTTCCAAAATATTTTCATAATCCAGACACTTTTTTATTACAATTTACAGTTATTTTCCCCTTTTATATTCTATTTCAAACTTTAATTAATGCAGTATATTGTATGCAATAAAACTATTTTTGTCATGCTATTTTTTCTTACAATATCATTATCTTAAAATTTATTAAAAAAAAGATTTAATTCTATTTGTAATGTGGAACCACATTATACAACTTATATAATTATAATGCTTTATAGTTCTTTTAAAATATATTAATTTTTTTCAGTGCATTATGTAAACTTTAACCCTTTAGCATCCAATACATCCAACCCAACCTTTAAATATGGGTTCTAAATGTTCAACTTGCTGTAACACACCCCACGTATATTCTGCCATAATATGACATCACTGCAAATGACACATGAAGTCAAGCAAACAGTGAGACTTTGAGAGCTGATATTTACAGGGGCAAGTTTGAGTGTGTTGAGTACTAAAGGGTTAAACAAGTAAATTCAGAGCACACATTAATGACAAAAGTAATTTATTTTAAGGAAATATTTATTAGATTACAGTTTTAAGTTTCTAATATATATAATTTGTTGAAAGTATTTATAATAGAATATTTTTGCTACAAGTTATTTGAATAATTTTATTATTCCATACTTTGTATTTTTATCATTGGTTTTATCAAAGTTCTCACCTTAGCATGCCATTACTTTCTTACGAGAGTTCTTTTTAATGTATACTTAAAGTATCAAGCTTGTCCATTTGACTAAAGATAATAAGGACAAACGCTTAACAGCATTCTCCACAAATATTGCTATTGTTATATTGCTGCTGTAGCTGAAGTATTTGCCATAAGAATTTCTGGCTATTTTGAAGATTCATTATTATTATAAGAAAAATTTGAAATTGTCCTGCAAATTCTATGAATACTTGTTACCAAGGATTATTGAGGAATGGGCAGCATTATCTTCATGGATATTTTTGTAATTAAAATCCACTTGATATTGCTCCAGGCAATATCCTCAACATGACATATTACACTAGTAAACATCAGCTTTCAGCTAGGATTTTTTTTCATTTAATTGGCAATGAGAAGTACTGTATCGAACTGGTGTAAAATTTGCTTCCTTAAATCCTGTGGAACAATAACATATTCTCCGAAATATCAATGGACAGGAATTTTGCTGTTGATAAAAAAAACTTGGAGTCACTGGAAGAAGTAAATTGTGGCTAAATGATTTGAAAGTAATGTGTAAGTTATAGTAATCTTGAATATTGTTAATATATTCAGCCTTCATCAAGTGTATATCAACGCAGGTAACCTACAGGGAATTTAAAACTAAACTCTTTATCTAATCTGAGGGTGGGTGGGTAGACTGTTCTCATTCCACAGCCCTTGTCTACAGATATCTCATCTGGTTCTGATATCTCTACAAATGTAGATTATATATCTCAGTTATTCCAAAATTTATTTGAATTCTTTAAGCCAACTACAGTTGTAAACTAACACAAACCAAGTGGAAACTAAAATGAACTGTTCCCAGTGGAACAAGGAACTTTTGAAATAGGTCTCCAGATCTTTACTGTTGTCCTCATCTTTATTGCCATGTTCATGATGTTTCAGCTATTGTATGCTCCAACCTCTTTCAAGTGATTGGAATTTTGAACTGAACTCTTTATTTCATCTGCTGGAGTAGACTGTCCTAGAAAAATCAGATGTAGATGACCACATATGGAGAGTAAAGAGGGATCACCACCTACTGAGGGATGAGGTTGAAATAATAGACAAAGAACATCACTGGAAAATACGAAAACTTAGCATATGCTAGGCCACAAAAATCTCCTAAGCCAGCTAAGCATAGAAATTAATACAATATGAGAACCAGCAATACGGAGTGACAGAGAAAAGCAATAATAACAAAATTGCAATATGAGCTCTGGTAAAAAAAATGATTAAGGACACATGACCCAGTTGATAAAATTGTTGGTTAGATCCAGTGACTTGAGCCAAAGAGTTTTGAGTTCAATACCTGGCTACAGCAATGGTGAACAAAAACTTGAAGAGTTGAGATAACAGACATCAAGAAGAGGCATGGCACATGGAACTGAACAAAGAAGGCCAGAGCATACAATGGCCAAAATGTTGCGAACATGGCAATAAAGAAACGTTGTGAACATGGCAATAAAGAACAGTCTGAACAACGTAAATAATCTCTAGTTCTGGTTCTTAGTTGCACAAGTAGGCCTGTAGTATAGAACAACATGAATTAAGCTGGGTCAGTTAATTATAAATAAGTGTAAATTGTTTTTATTATCTTCCTTTAACATCTCTATTGTTTATGGGTGCAGTGATTTTTTGATCAGGTGGGGGTGACATGATTGCTGAATAGTTGGAGAATATGGCACATGACAGAAGGAAGAAAGAGGTAGTGTAGAGCAATATATATCTATTATATAAATGAGTTTTGGCATAACTAAAAAAAAGAAAGAAAATAGTTGGTTTTTCAGTCTACTGAAATTGTATCGCTTTCTCCTGGCCACTAGAATTGAGTGACATTTTCATTTCATCAAAATCTAGGATGGTTTAAAAGAATTCCTTTTACATTTATTCTTTGTGTGCACTTGCTAAGTGAGTTCTGCTTGGTGGAAGAATAAAAATATAGGTAATATTTATTTTATTTTCTATTGAACAACAGTACTGACCTCACTACAATAATTTAACAATGCTAGAATACTTTACAAAGCATATTTTCAATTCAGTAGAAATACAATATTCGAAATTCCGAAGATAGAATAAGGTGTTTTTAAACGGGAAAAAATTTTCAACTTTATACATTGGGACAAATTTTCTGTGTTAAGACAATCAGTGTATTTAATAGATATTTTAGTGAGTTGTACTCATATTTTAACTCTCATTGAAGTGTTTTATTTCTTCTGTAAAGTGTGATGATATTGCCTATTATTTTGTTCCGGACTCGTGGAATGTCAATCTGCTTTTTCTATGTAAAAACTCGCATGCGCATATTCAATATGCGCCATGACAGCCCATTATTCATAACTACCGCACATGTTTGGGTTATCATTACCTATCAATACACATACATGCACAACATGGCATGGTGGCAGCGAGACTGGAGAATACAATAAGCAATCCTACAAAATCAGTGCATACAAACAGTAGTACATTATTTTTTTTAACTGTTCATGTTACATGAATTCTCGCTCATTTATGCCACGCCGAGCTCACAACATAACTACTACTAACAGGCAGATATCATGGCTAAAGTGTCAATACAAGTACCTACTCTTGACTGGGGCTTGCCAAACATCGCCGAGTCATTCAAACTATTTCGGCAATGCATAAAGCACTACTTCACCATCAAGGCAACAAAACACTAAGACAAGGTGCCACTAATTGCACTCAGTTGGCTGGCATATACTGCATCAGCAGTATATGCCAGCCAACTTCACCAGTTACAGGGATCATTACACATAGCCACCATAAATTGTGGTACTCACCAACAGCAAGGAAGTGATAGAAGATATGGACAGGCTTGCAAAAATTGTGGACATGACCACTGTTCTGGCAAAGAACACTGTCCTGCCAAGAACGATACATGTAACAATTCTGGCAAAGTAGGCCACTAGACTACAGTCTGCATCTTGGGGAAATACAAGACAAAGAGACAAGGGAAACCCTGGTCTAACAGTCATAACCAGTCGAGACACTGACAACAAGAGTTTGGCAGGAAAGTCGAGAGCGTTGTGAAACATGACGACCAAGCCATGGCCGATATAGACGCAGTTATGGAAAACCTCACTTTTAACTCCATCAAAACCAACAGTGGAAAATCACCAAATATGAAAGGCCTCCAAAATGAGGCATTTGTTGATTTAAACATCAAGTTGATAGACCACCCAGGCACTCATAATTTCAACCTGAAGGTAGATACAGAGGCATAAACAAACACACTGCCTATCCACATATTCCACAAGATGTACCCCACCAGTATAAAGCTGGAAATTCAATATCTGGATCACTCATCTCAACACAATGCCTACTAACAGCCTAGAACAACACAAAGATAAACTGTTACGGCACCACAAATATTAGGTGCAAATACAAGAACTCTCCATGGCTGTATACACAATTCTACATGGTTGATATTCCAGGAGCTGCCATACTGGGCCTGCTCACATTGTTAGCACTTAAAGTAGTGACAATGAACTGTGCCATATCAGTCCAGCAACAACTCATCAACATTTAAACTGACTTAATGCGCCTCTACCCTGACAGATTCAACCATATTGGTGAATTCCAGAGGACTCACAATTAACCCCAATGTGCCAGGCCATGTAGATCACCTAAGAAGAACACCTATAGCCATGTACAAAAAAATCAAAGCTGAGCTCGATAAGATGGAATCACAAGGAGTCATTCACCGTATCAAAGAACCTACAAATTGGGTAAGCTCTCTTACACATGTCACCAAATGTGACAACACAATAAGAGTCTGCCTAGACCCATGAGCACTAAAGAAAGCTCTCATACAGCCATATCACCCAATCCCAACTGTCAAAGAGCTCAACCATTAATTTGCAGAAGCAAAATTCTTATCAAAGTTGTATACTAAGTCTGGATGCTGGTCTGTAAAACTCAATCATGAAAGCCAGTCACTAACAACCTTCCAAATGCCATTTAGGAGGTACTGTTTTGAACGACTTCTATTTGGTCTGAGCATAAGTCATGTTACTTACCAACTTGAGATGGACAGGTTACTCAAGAAGTGCACTGGAGCATGTGGTATAGCTGATGATATCACCATATATGAGTCAACAGAACATAAGCACGATAAAAACGTAAAGCATTTTATGGCGGTCACTACCCAAGAGGAGCCTTACCCTGAACTCAGAAAAATGTAAGATAAAACACTAGGAAATCTCCTTTTGAAACCTGTACACAGATACCAGGTTGAAACCCACTCCAGCAAAGGTACGTGACCTACAGGAGATGTCAGAAGCACGTAACAAAACAGAAGTGCAACAGTTCTTGGGTGTGATGACATACCTATCTTGCTTCATCAAGGACTTCAGCTCCAAAACTGCTGTGTTGTGTGACCTATTACACAAGGACTGATTTTCAATGGGAGTCACATCACCCGAGCGTGTTCAAAGATCTAAGGAGTGAAGTATCTGAAACATCACTGCTTCACTAGTTTGACAACAAACTTCCAATTTACATACACTGTGATACGAGTATACAAGGAATAGGTGCAGGTCTGCTACAACTGGATTCAGCTGGCAATCTATCGCCTGTCGCATATGATAGCAAGAGCTTAACACAAACCAAACAAAGATACACATGTATCAAACGCGAGCTACTGGTCATCATATTTGGCACACACAGAGATTCCACATATACCTATATGGCCAAAATTTCCAAGTCGTCACCGACCATAAACCCCTTACAATGATTATTGACAAACCGCTCACCTCAGCCCTTGGACACCTACAACGACTGTTCATATGATTCGAGGGGTAAAACTTCAAGTTCGCCTATAACAAGGGATCTGACAATGTCCTGGCTGATGGGCTGTCAGACCTACCATCACCCAATAATTTGGACCCTATCGAGCTTGATGTATGGGTTGATACTTTTGTTTCTCCACTGATCACATTGAACAACTGAGAAAATGCACAACAGCAGATCCTTTGCTCAACCAGCTGAAAGATACCATCATCACGGGATGACCAGAGACAATCAAGCAGCTGCCTACTGACATCAGAGTGTTCTGGGGTCTAAGAGACTAGCTCTCAATTGATGATGGTCTTATCCTCAAAGGACAACAAACCGTCATTCCCCAGGCACCTCAAGAAGATATCCTAAAACAGCCTCATACCACCCTCTTAGGACAGGAGAAAACCAAACTCATAGCCAAAGACACTGTCTACTGGATAAACATAAACAGAGACATCGAACAGTTCACAAAGTCACGCAGCATCTGCCAACAGCATCAGCCATCTCAAATGTAAGAGCTGCTTATACAACATGACATTCCAACAAAACCATTGTATGTAGCTGGCACAGACTTATTTGATCTCCATTGAAGTCAGTGGTTGATCATAGATGATTATTACCCCAAATACCCTGTAGTCAAACACATACTTGCTCATTCACTAAGCAGTGTTATAGTGAACATCATACGCTAAGTCTTTGCAGAGTTTGGCATACCATCAAAAGTAGTCAATGATAATGGACCATAGTTTTCAAGTTTCCTCAACTGTGGATTCGCCAAAGAATGGGGTTTCCACCATGAGACCACTTTATCTCAGAGACCACAAGGAAATGGCTTCATAGAGCATTAGATAAGAACTGTCAACACCATCATCAAGAAAGCCAAGCAATTGGGAACAACACCTCAAATTGCATTGCTGCTCTAGCATTGTACTCCAATTTCAAATGTCAAACCAAACCCTTCACAACTACTCATTGGTAGACAAATCCAATCTCCACTTATAACCAAAATCACAAAAACATCACCAAGATCAGGGTCAGATATATAGTGCAATCCAACAATGTCAACAAAACCAAAAGAGGTATTTTGACCGACATGCACTCAAGGAGAAACTACCACCCCTGTACCATAGCCAAAGGGTAAGAGTACAAAACCCTGTGTCTGAAAGCTGGGACCCAGTGACTGTAGTATCCCAAGTAGATGGTCAACGCTCCTATCTCCTGAAGAACGTCAATGGGTATGTGCTGCAAAGAAACCAACAACACATAAGGAGTATTTCAGTGTCACCTGCCCTACAAGTGTCACAAGACGTCTTGAAAACAGCTTCACAGAAATGTGTGACTTTTGTGGATCCACCTGTCTGTGCAATCCCAAACATACCAAAAATGACCCTCAAAAGTGTACTCGTAATGGTAGGATGGTGTGACTGCCATCAAAGATGAACATGATGAACATATGCTCATAACTTCACAGCAAGCACCTCATGGGGCAGAATAATCCCCTGCATTGCTGTAGCTGTTCAGGCAGTCTACCCTGAACTAGCCTTTCTGTTTGTGTTATGCTTGTTTTGTTTTTACAAACCTACTATTAGGATCTTTGTTTCGGAATCTTTGTTTCATTATTATTTTAAAATAGTTCACATTAATGTTTTCCTTTATTTCTGTTAATGTCAGGAATTTCATCAGTTCATTTATAAAATAATGTTTTTAAGTGGTGGAGGTGGTAGGGGATATCCAATACAGTCTGAATTAGCTAATGAAGTATTCAATCACATTTTTATGCATCCTATATTTAAAAACAATCTATAGGTAAGTGTTTTTTTACAGAATATCAAAAAGATTTATAATAAATTTATATACACCAAGAAATGTCTGACAATCAAAAATGGTATTTCAAAAGTATTTCTTAAAATCAATCTAAAGGACTACATTGTTAAAGTGAGATTGAAAAATATATCTTCACAGAATAAAAAAAAGAATGCTGTATTTCCAAAGCTAAAAGAATCAGAGAATCATAACAAAATTAAAAAGTTACATATAAATACTTGTTTATTACAAAAATTATAAATATATACTTATTTATGAAAATTTAATTGGAGAGGAAAATGGTTCCAGTTCAAAAGAATCAGAAGAATTTTTGTATTTATTGTGTGACTGCATCAACATTACTGACTCTATAAAATAAATTTAATTGGAATGAGTATAATGAGTTTTCAGGATCTGAATACAATCCTAATTCAAATTTTATTCAATTTTAGAGTTAACTGCAATTTTCTCAACATATGTCAATCTTTTGCAAGTTGTTAAAGATGGAATAACAACATATTAAATAGTATACAAAAGGGGTGTTGAAAAGTTCTCAACCCAACGCACTTCTGAAATTTGAATCAGATGACCAAACATCAGATTTTTTTTTAATTTTTGAAAGAGCTTCTTGGTTAGGCCGATAACTTTTCAATACTCCCTTGTAATTGATAGCTGAATTTTGCTGTTGAAATTTTCACTGTAATTAATATTTGACACTGCTTTGACATTGGAGATTATACTAAAAACTAAATATTTGTGTAAAATAAACTTTTTTTCATCATTAGGCTATTGATGTACCTACATAATTCTAAGAAAATCTTAACTGGTTAATTCCAAGAATTTAAAAGAAAAAAATTTATGAATACCAATGAAATATTTCCTAGCATCTTGAAAGAACAACATTTAAGAAAAAAAATTGTATTTGCATTTACTTTGAACCTTGCTTTTTAAAATTTATTTAAATTTTCTCTAACTTTAAAAAGATTTATTAACATACCAAATATTCTTCAGACAAGTAAACCTGTTCTTCATATAGTTACTGGTGTTAATGCTTTGGTAAATCCATTCTTCAGCACTTGTCAGATGTATTCTGAAGAAAAAAAAATTTCTTTCTCATATAAGACCACAAAAATGGTGAACAAAAAAAAGAAAATGTCATTAATGAAAACAGAATCACCTAGATACGAATTGGATTGATCCAGTTGGTATTTTAATGATCATTTTTTCTGTTGTCATTTTTGTTTTGTTCCTGCAAGAAATAAGCTTCCCACCTCCACCCTCTCAGAGAATACATGAAACAAGGACTAAAGAATGGATTGGCTGAAAGTCAGTATACAAAGAAGAGATTCAATCATTCAAACATTAGTGGATAAATTTTTCTTGTACTTTTCTCTTTACTCTCAGTCACACTGCACATGCACACACAATTCTAAATATAATGTATCAATCTGTATAGGATTTCAATTTCTCTATGAAATACAAGGAATGCTTTTATCCTATACACCCTATTCTATATCTTATTTTATTTTAACACCTGAAGAAACACAAAACATAATATACAAAATTATTTTAAAGTGAGTTATATAACTACTCACCTCAGCTACCAGTCAGTCTTCTCAAACAATGTTGTGCTTAAGTTTTAAATCTGAGGAAGTCTTAAGCAAAGCTGGTTGAAACACTCTCAAGCATAAAGGGAGGGAATTATAAGGAAAATAAAGGAAGCAACTTTCAAAACAGATGACCAACTCTTTCTTGCATGAATAATAACATTGAGTTTAAACTTTCCTAATTTAATGATGATGTGGTCTACTTAATTACAACTTGTCTGAGAGTTAGTAGGTGTCAGCAGTATTAATAATATTTTCAGACTGGTAGTTGGTTCAACAATTCAATTAGAGCTTTAATCTTGAGCCTTCTGACAAAGTTAGACTTCAAAACCTGGTCTTCAATTCTTCTATTCAATCATCAGTCTGTAAGTAGAAACTACTTAAGCCTGGGTAAATTTCTTCAGTTGACCAACTCTTCTCAGGTAGTATCTTGCAAAGGGTGATGAAGTAAGTAATGAAGAGGGATAGTGATGTTAACTTACAGTATCTTCCCTGACTACTAAACTACAACTGCTGCTGTCCTGAGTGCATGGCTCCTATGACTGCCATCCCAACTACTCAATTGCATGACTACAAATTCCATACCATCCTGACTACCACAAGGGGCAAATTGGCCTACTTATATTGAAGTATCCCAGCATGTCTGATTTGAGATTAGATTTTGTGGTGAACAGCCCCATAGAAGCAAGCGAGCCAGAGTGGCTTACATCTGATGCATAGGAAAATAAGGGTCTTACCTTAACGTGCGGCACATGACATCGGCAAGTTTGCTCTGTGAAAATGGCATTACTCTCCTGTCTAGCAATTCTAGCAGTATGGGCAGTAATGTGGGTTTTTTGTACAGTTTGGCATGCTTCCACCAATAGCAAGTCGTGTGCTGATTGGTTGGTTGACCGCGGTGTTGGCCTGATAAAAGGGGGCTGAAGCAGTGAAAATGGGAGGAAGGAATGACGGATATAGGTGGTGACATGTTTAGAAACCAAGGACGGCGAATTGAACCAGCGGTATCTTGATTTGTACAAGTGACGTTGTAGCAATACAGACTTATTTAAACTACAAGGTATTTCGGCATTTTCTCTAAATCATGGTGGACAGAAGTTTCGATATTAGGCTGATACCTGAATTCAGTGGAGCTGCTACCGATCTACCAATTGTAAAATGGATTGAAAATGAGGAGTTGGTTTGTGAACTCTACAAGATGAAGAAAGTCAAGTGGGTGCTGCTACTGCACTTGCAAGCCAGGTCTCTCTCTGTATATCGGCAGCTGACAAAGGAGCAGAGGTCAGATGCAGAGCAGACTAAGCAAGCCCTTATAACTGTATATGCGGTGGATTCATTCGCTGCGTATGATCAGTTTGCGTCATGACGATTTCGGCCAGGAGAGACCGTAGGCAAATTTTTAGCAGAGTTGAAATGGCTAGGTTTGTTGATTAGCGGGCAACTGCCTGAACGATGCATGATGTGCACCTTCATTTCTGGACTGCCGCAACAAGTCAAGCAACTTCTCCACGCATCATCCAGAATGGACACTATGATGTTGGACCAGATTCTGACTCGCGCTCAGGCCATTATGACCGATAGCAAAGAGCTGGATGAGTCAGTTGCCGCAGCAGCTCAACAGATGAATACTGACATTACCACACGGACGGGCGGCATTGTGTGCTTTAAATGTTTTGGTCCCAACCACCTGGCAAAGGATTGCAGGCAAGGCTACTCAGAGAAGACAGCTACCCGGACCTGAAGATCCCATCGCGAGATACGGTGTTTTCAGTGCAACAAAGTCAGGCACATTTCCTTAGAGTGCCTGGGAAAACGGATCTGGGGAACAGACGTCAGCGCCGGTCTTCTCCCCAAGCGACTAAAGAACACGATGGAAAGAAGTGCATGGCCCTGGTTGATTCTGGTTGCTCACAGACATTGGTGAGCAAATGCGCATGTCGCAATTGGCGACCAATGAAGATGCAAGTCCTAACTGTTGACAGTAAGGTACTAAAATGCCGTGGACAGGGCAATATTGCTTTGAATGTTAGTCGTGCTCAACCTGTGTACATCGATGCCCTAATTGTGGACGGACCACTACTTGGGTTCAATCTTCTTCTTGGGATTGACACAATTAGAGAATTAGGAGGAGTGCACATCAATTCCTCAGGAGAAGTTCAATTTTCTAAAGAAAGTAAGCCCCAATGCGCTCCTATTTCCATCATTGAACCCGACTTTAGTGTAGAGTTTGACTGTCATAACAAAGTATGGACAGCCTCATGGAAGTGGACCAATGGACAACCGCCTATAACCCTGAAGAATAGAGTAGCAGAATATTCAGACAAACAAAAAGCAAGGGCTCTAACCACAGGATGGGATGACAGAGTTGAGAATGCCTCTATTAATTGCATGCTAGCCGACATAATAGCCAGAATATGCGAGGCCGATCCAGTAGGAGGAGACTGGTGTGTGAGTGGCCGTGAAATGAACGTGTGGGTAGATGTGAGTTCTGTAGTCACAGGTGTCTTATTAGAGGTAAATGGAAACGTCATTGAGGATGCGTCGTAGTGGAGATGCTAAGCACATCAATTTGGCCAAGCTAGACGCAACGATATAGGGTGTCAATTTGGCTCTTCAATGGCAAGTGTCAACAATACATCTTTTTACTGATTCAGCATGTGTTCATCAGTGGATATCAAACACCCTAACTGGCAAGGCTCGAATAAATATGAAGGCGTGTGCGGAAATGCTAGAGTGGAGATGGTTGAACACATTTCATGAGCTTGTAGCTGAATATGGCTTGATGGTGGACATAACACTGGTCAAATCCAACATGAATCTGGCAGACTGGCTGACCAGGGTGCCAAAGAGGTGGTTAAACCTACACAAGGAGGGAACGGAGCCAGTACAGTCAGTATGCACCACTGCAAAGACCAAGTTGGACGCACATCAAGTGGCCGGGCGTGAAAAGGACCCTGTACTTTGTTAGGTTGATAGACCCTTCAGTATTGTCAGAAGTTGTAAAATCCGTTGTCAAGGAATGTGAGGTGTGCCAAACCATTGACCCGGCTCCAGTGCATTGGCGAAAAGGAAAGCTGAATGTGAGGGACAACTGGAATAGGTTAGCAATGGACATCACCCACCATGGTGGTAAGCACTTTCTGACAATTATTGATTGTGGGACCTCTTGGTTTGTGATATGGCGCCCACTATGTCATTAAGATTCTACTAGCGTAGTTCGGCAGTTAGAGGCAATTTTTTATGAACGAGGTCCGCCACTCGAGATATTGACCGACAATGACACAGCATTCACGTGCAAATATTTCCAAAATTTTTTGAGTAATTGGGGTGTACATTTGCGGTTCCTGTGTGCTATGCACCTGCCGGGAATGGTATAGTAGAAAGAAGTCACCGAAGCATCAAAACTATTGCAGCTAGAAAGCAGTGCTCTATACTGGAGGTGGTCTACTGGTATAACATTATGCCTAAAGATAATCATTTGCCTACTACTGCACCAGCTGATACACTTTATAGGTACCATACCCGTATATGGGGCATCAAGGCTATGTCCCCCATTGAACCTCAGAATACTCAGAGACGTTGTTTGGGTGAAAACTCCCGACAGGAGATGCATGACTAAATTTAGAATAAATTTAGAATGGGTCACGTGACTCAGGTTAATAGCCCACAGTCAGTGCATGTCGATAGAGTTCTGCGTCATGTGAAGGATTTGAGTCCCTTCATGGGATCGGTCCCAACGGCTACACAGGACAACAATTCTGAAGATAGTGAGCGGCTAGTAAATTTGAGATCAACCCCATTAAGAGAAACTGATCACTATCTTGATACTGAATCTGTTACAGATGACACAAACGGGGAAGATGACTCCCCAACTGTTAGCATCCAAAATACAGTGGTACATCCTGCTAGCTCCTCTGATGACAGTTCATCTAAAGATGAAGCTTGTGTTGCTCCACTTCCTCAGTGAAGTACCCGGCAAAAGCGACCTGCTCGCGACTGTATGTTTTGTGATCATGAGATCAGGGGGAGTGTGGTGAACAGCCCCGTAGAAACAAGCAAGCCGGAGTGGCTTGCGTCTGATGCATAGGAAAATAAGGGTCTTACCTTAATGTTTAGCAAGTTTGCTCTGTGAAAATGGCATTACTTTCCCGTCTAGCAATTCTAGCAGTATGGGCAGTAATGAGGGTTTTCTGTACAGTTTGGCATGCTTCCACCAATAGCAAGTCATGTGCTGATTGGTCGAATTGGAGGAGGCTATTTGCCTGGGTAACCGAGAATAAAAGCAAAGAATGCTGATTGGTTGGTCAACCACGGTGTTGGCCTGATAAAAGAGGGCTGAAGCAGTGAAAACGGGAGGAAGGAACAATGGATATAGATGGTAACGTGTTCAGAAAGTAAGGATGGCGAATTGAACCAGCAGTATCTTGATTTGTACAACATCATAGCAATACAGACTTATTTAAACTACAGATTTATTTATCAAAAATCTCTAACTTGTCATTTTCACAGCTTCTATAAATTTGGTTTGTTCCAAAACGCTCTTTGAGATTCTCATACGCAGATCGGTTGAGAAATTTCTTACCACTACTTTTATGGTGGGTTTATACTGGCTACATCACTAACTAGATTGCTTCAACCACTTAACATTACCTAGTAAAATTATAATTTTCCTAACATCAAATTTTCATCTGTCCATACATTTTCATCTTTTCAGAAGTCTTAACCATTTTCTGATTTTCTTGTCTTGAATGACATCACTATTGTCAACATCTTGTGAAATATCAACTTATGTTCAAATCTGACTTTCTCCAGGTTTTTTTAGTTCAAAATTGAAAGTCTCATTTAAAATAGAAAAGGAAAAAGAAAGACTTCAGGGTACTTCTGATATACTAGCAAAATCCAAATTACCTAGCTTGGCTATTTGAATTTTTACATATCAAGTTAATTTCATTCTAACCAGCCATCCTGTATAAAATCAACATCAATAACTGTTAAGAGTAGATTATAAATTGCAAAAGAATAATCTTGCTGTAATATTTTGATATTTAGGGCCAGAACAAAACAATTACTATTAGTCAATTACTGTTCATTTTCTTCTTTACCTTTTTGAATCGCACTTGCATGCAAAACAATTTAAGAAACCTGATAATTGTTATACTTCAATCATGTTTTGAAAATTCAGCACAAATGTTTAATTTTTCTGATTGGGAACGTAAAGTTTGATTTTTTTTTAACAGTTTACTTGAGTATTTTTACACTAGCATTTTGTATCAATTAAAAGTATCTAAAGATGTATGAGACTATTACTATAGAAGTTATTTGCTTATTTTTTCAATATATATACTGAAACAAGAAATGCAAATGATTCAGTATCTTTTGAAATGAATGATTGTAAATAATACAATTTTTTTTAAATGGGATTCACTTAGGCCATAAGTATAAAATTACAATGAAGAGAAGAAAAAGTGCCAATTGATTGATACTTATTGCTTTAAGACAAAGTTAAATAAAAGGTTTGGTTCATATTTCTGGATTTGGTCCTGCTTTAGGGGTTTTGTATGATAAAAAATAAAGCTGTTTTTATTTGAAACACCCATTTCTTTTGAACACTTTCATAATCATAAACAATTTCAATTTTTTACAGAAAGATGAAAAAAAAAATTCTTGAAAGTTATATTTTTTCAAATTATGAAAATTTTATACTGAATCTTACGTTAAATTGTTGAAACTTTCATATTGATGCATTTTTCTTTTCCTAATAGTTTAAAGTTGAAGTTTAAAATCACAAGTTAAAAACACCAGTTAATTTTTAAAATGTAAAAAATAAAAAAGATTAGCATAATTCCCATTAGAATTCAAGTATTTATTTTGATATTCTTTTTTGAATGATGCTGCATTTTTCACTATTTTTATTACAAGTTTTATTCCATCTTATTGATTTCTATCATAATATCCTAGGAAGATACGGTAGATTATTTTTATGACTTAGTTTCTTAATCCCCCTTAAAAAAAAACTAAAAATTATTGACGTTAATATATTTCAAAATCTTGTGCAATGTGTTTTGTTGAAGATGGTTTCATTTTTGCCTAATTTCTATGTATCCACATATTCAAGTTTATAATTAATTAGTTGATATGTCAAATACATCAATGAAAGAATGTCAGATGTGGAGAAGAAACATATGCAACCACACGTCACAGAAAAATCTAGTAATTAAACTTCAAACATAAGTTAACAGGCAAGTTACCATGAGTCAAGTAATATTTACATCAATCATATTCATGTTTATAGTTCAATAGTGGAACATCAAACTGAGGGTTGAGGGGTATATGTTAACTAAGTAACTTGTTTACATTGATCTTCAGGTTATTAAAAACAAAAAAAAACAAACTTAAAATCTGAGCATGAAACATTTAAGTGATCACTCAATCTCTTAAAATCCAACAAAGATTTAACAAGGCCACTAGCAAAAATGTAAATGCATTGTCATATTGAATTAAGTTCAATTTTAACTACTCAGTAAAATCCACAAAAGAAAAATTTCAATGTTATGAATGGGATGGGGGGAATGTGTTGTATTTCACACCATATTTGAGCGGCTGCTGAAAAATTAAAATAATGACCCATATCAAAATAAAAGAAATGGTTTTTTTGAAGGGTTTCATTGTCAGGTTGAAAATTCTTTAGTACCTCCTTGTAATACCCCATATAATGTCCTACTCAACTAATTTTTCATATTTTAAATGTTCTAATTTCAAGTGTCTAATTGCATGGTAAAATGACACAAATTTACCTTTTGCATAAAGCACTCAGGTAATTGAGTATTACTCAGATAAATTTAATAAAAAAAAAGTTTGCATTATATATTTTGAAACAGAGTACATTGTAGAAATCAAATGTGAGAAGTAGCTATTATTTGGTTAACTGATAATGACTACTGTTTTACACTTATCGAAATAAAGTGTTCCTGGTGTTCTTGGATACATTGCTTTTAATACAAACAATGCAGACTGCTAGTGTTACAGACTGAAACTTGTTTCTATAGTACACATCATGTCTCTAGTTTCAAGTTGAGCAGCATTAGAATATCAGGAGATTGAACATTGTTGCTAATCAAAGTGTAACCTCTTATAGCATCAGTGTATCCATTTACATTTTACTACTTTGAGCATCCATAAATGGCTTTGAAAGACTGAACAGTAAATTTAGTTCACTGCAGATTTTGCTAAAATAATCAAATATTTTACAATAATTACAAGCAAAAGCAACAAAAGGTGCATGATTATTTTGAAGTTTTTTTTAATCCATAACCTCATACATACCCAGAAAAATGATCTAACACAAATTATTTCTCTTTTATAACAGCTAAAATATAGAAATTCAGAATACCTTGTTTAATCCCTGATGATAGTAGAGTTTGTTAATGTTTGATCAACATTCACTTTTAAATTAATCCTGCTTTACAAGGTCAAAGCAACCTTCGAAAAAATTAAAAGATAAAATTAGCAACATATATAAACAGAACATCAAATTCAAATCTATGTCTATAAAACCTTAAATTAAAAAGAATGCTGAAAATAAAACAACTAAGATCATACTAAGAATAGTGTTTGATTTTACCAAAAATCTTAGCAAGTAAAAGTTAGATCTTTTCATAAAAATAAATTTTCTCAAAGAAACTACTTTCTAATGAGATAAAATACCATCTGATCATCCCCAGAAACTTTTGACCACTTCTTACCAACCATTTTTGTCATCCATAGCTCTATCCAGTTCTCTTTTTGTGATTCCAGTATATCTATTAAGATGATTAATGAAAGTTCTTACTGGTTTTTATGTACTGATAATTCACTTCAGTACATGAAATATGGTTTAATGTCTTCTTTTAGCCTGCGTTCACTTTGAGGCTATCCATTTAAATTCAGATGGGTGACTTCTCATCTTAGTTGTGTTGCTGTCCATTTGACTCAAGGGGTCATGAGAAAGTGTGTCTGGTACTATGAGAAGTTTCCCAAGGACAGGTTCTACAATTGCATTATACCTCCTGAGTCTTATAAGTAACCTCTAATGTTTTAATGGGTATTATTCAGGTACTACATGTTCATTAGGGGTACGAATGGCTTATGATCAGTAAGCAGTTGAAATTTGTCATCCTGTTATGTACCGATCAAATTTCTCAAAGGCCCAAACAGCTGAAACATTCTTTGTCTATCTGTGAATAGTTCCTTTCAGCTTTCTTTTCTCTTCCATCTCTTGATACAATGTTGCTCCCCCTCCAAGCCCACAGCATTAGCTCCCAATGCAGTGGGCTTGGAGGGGTTATAAAACGACAGGACAAGGGATTTGGTTAGTAGCAGTTTAACCTCTGAGAATGCTTTTTTCGGAGGCTCATCTCATATCCCTGAGACTCAGTTTTTTTATTAGTTCTGTCATTGGTTGTATGATGTCCACTACATTAGGTAGAAATTGCCCAAAGTATTGAAACATCACAATGACTTGTCTCAGCTCCGATATACAAGTAGGGTTTGTTATAAGTATTTGATGCTTTTCTTACCAAACTTACATTTGTCTTTATTGAGCCTTATTTACTTGAGAACTTTCTGCAGCTGTTTATCATATTCTGACTTTGTTTTTCATAGACTAAGATGTCATCTATAATAGTTTCCACTCCCTCCAAATCATCTACCAGCTCCAACATATAGCACTGATAATGCATATGATATTCCAAAAAGAAGACATTTCAAACAATAATACCCAAAAGGTGTAACAAATGTTGTTAATAGATAGCTTCTTTTCTTCAAAGAGATTTGGTGAAAACCACTTGTAGCATCTAGTTTAGAAAACAGTCACTCTGCTCAATTTTGCTGATATATTGTCTATGTTGGGTAGCATATAGTATTTCTGTTTGACCATGAGATTGAGTTTCTTCAAGTTAACAGAAGTGCACATGGCCATATTTTTTTGCTTACTGGTACTATTGGTGCACACCAGTCTTTAGATTCAGTAACTTTTTCTATAGTCCCATCGCCTTCTAACCATTCAAGTACAGCTTTTACCTTGGGGAAAATTGGAAGTAGTATCCATCTTACTGTTGAAACACATTATGGCTTGGCATCATCTCTCAAATAAATTTTTACTGGGTCACCCTTCATGTAATCTCCTAGGTAGAATAAGTTCTGGACTTCTTCAACCTTTATTACCATTCCCATTGAATGAGCAATGTTTCTCAATAGTAGTTTTTCCATATCCCAGCCATTAATCCTGTATACATCAAATGAGTTGGAATTTCTTTTGTGTGTCGTGGAAGTCTTAAATTTTCCTTCACATGATAATATGCAACCTGGACTTCTAAAAATTACTTCTGGACAATCTAAGACATAATCACTCATGTAGGTTGCTAGCAGTGATCTTTCATGTAGGTTGCTAGCAGTGATCTCTCATGTAGGTTGCTAGCAGTGATCTTTCATGTAGGTTGCTAGCAGTGATCTCTCATGTAGGTTGCTAGCAGTGATCTTTCATGTAGGTTGCTAGCAGTGATCTCTCATGTAGGCTGTTATATGTGCCACAACTAACAGCACTAATGTTTGCTCATGTTTCTATTTTAAATTTTACCATTTGTACCACAAATTTGTAGTTTTGCAAACCATGGGTCAAGAGTTATTTTATTTTGTGACATTGTTCCTGGAGAATATTTCCTCCACCTTGTCACATTTTATTTTGTGACTGCTGTTTATCTTCATTCTATAAAGTAATTTTTTTGACACTAGTCCCAGTCATGTTGTCAGCTATATCTACCATACTTTTTCTGGCTGTATTTTTTGTCTGGTTTGAGTTTATGAGACATTACATGGTTCATTCTTATTTTGTCCATGTTCTTTGCATTTCCTCAGTTTGTGTCCTGACTTGCTCACAACTTCATGCCATTTCTAGGGCTTTGTTGAGCCTCAAGTCTGGGGTGAGTTACAGACATTTCATTAATTCTTTGTCTTGGAGTTCAACTATAAATTCGTCCTTGATATTTTTGTCTATGTTGGTGAAGTAACAGCATCCAGCAAGTTCATATAATGTTCATACAATTGCCATTATTGATTCTCTGAGGCATTGTTTTCTTGCATGGAACATAGCCTTTTTATAGGTGACAGTTTGCTTCAGAATGAAGTGAGCTTCAATTTTCACTAATACAGTGTCATTCTAATCTTCATTCTTTGAAAATGTAATTGATTTATATACATTTTCTGCTTCCCATACAGTAGAAAAGGATGCTGATTTGAACTGGTCCAGCCTCCTTGTGCAACTTGGATGCAAGTCAAAATCTCTCTAACCTCTGGTACCCTACTGACCATTCTGACAGAGTCAAAAAGTCAAAAATCTCAGATAGATGTAGTTTAAACATTTTTTTTTGTTTTTTTGTTTGTTTCTTTTTTTTTTGAACTAGCAGAAAATCTTTTCCCTTTTATGAAGAACCTCAGCTAGACTTAGCCACTTCTCACACTATATTTTATAATGATTTGCGTGGGTTCATAACAGCTTCGTTAGGGAGAACTCAAAGACTTATGTATTCCATTTAACCATTTATCTGACTAAAAGAGGATATATACAATGCCCAAAAAGGGGCATAACTCAGTGATACCTAGATGTACCAAATATTAGTAATTCTAACTATATTACTGTTTATAACAGAGTGTGTTTTCCTGTAAAACTCCAAATGATATTTTTTAAAATTATGTATTTCCATTTGGTGACAGTACTTGTATTATAATATCTGTGTATAGCATATTAATAGCTATTTTAGTTGGTATTCCATAAAACTTGATTATTTCCATGAGATTAGAATCAAATAGCATAAAACAGGCATTGTAATATTAGCAATTAAAACAATCAATATAAAAAAACAATTAAGTACAATAGACAAAATACTTTTCTTTTTATGTGCCATGCCCTTTCAGGACGTAGGCAATCATGGCTCTCCACTTCAATCTATCCCTTGCAGCTCTCAACAAGTTCTGTCCCTCCGTCACTTCCCCCAGACCATGTTCTGTCATCCACTTGCTTAAGTCTGCTAGGTATGTCATGCATTGTTTTCCTTTGTCTCTCTTTCCCTCTATTTGTCTGTGAGTATCAGATTCTCTAGGCGCTCCTTCCTCATTACATGCCCCCAAAACTTCAGCTACCTCTTCCTGATGTTAAGTATAAGGCTCCTCCTTGTTTGCATCCTTTCTAAGACCTCATTGTTGCTCACACATACGGTCCATGATATCCTCAACATCCTTCTGTAGAACCACATCTCCATCACCTCAAGTCTCTTCTTCATCTTTGAGGAGACTGTCCAACATTTGCTGCTGTAAATGAGGATAGATGTCACATAACAGCTCAGTAGTGTTTTCTTTACCAAAGAGATCCTGTCTCGCAATACTCTGCCTAGCTTTTGGAATATGTCCTTGGCCATCCCAATACGTCTGTGGATCTCAGTGTCGAACCTACTGTCCTTTGTCAAAATGCTTCCCAGATATTTAAACTTCCGCACCTGCTTGATTTTAGTGTCCCCAACCTGCAAATCGCATTTCGGGTTCATCTTTTTACTAATGACCATGCATTCTGTCTTCTTGTAGTTTATGCTTAATCCCTTCTTCTCACTCTCCTTCGCTATCTTCTGTAGGAGGTTTTGTTATTTTCTTTTCTGTGTCTTCTATCAGTAGTGCATCACCTGCATATCTTACGTTGTTAAGATTGTGGCTGCCAATGCTAAATCCTGGTAGGGTTTCCAATTCTCTCAGAATTGCCTCACTGTATAGGTTGAACAGGTCTGGTAAGAAGACACATCATTGCCTTATGCCTCTTTCTATTTCTATATATTTGCTGAACTCATTCTTCTGGTATATCCCTGCTGTTGTAGATTTCATTTATTATTTCTGTGATCTTGTCGGTGCCAAAGTCATCTAAGCCTGTCAGCATTTCCGTTACAATTCTGTCTGGCCCTGCCACCTTGTTTCTGATCAATTTGGCCAGTGCAGCTTCTATTTCAGTTTTTAGAATTTCAGGTCAGTTCCATCAACTTGGAATCTAGTCACAAACATAACTAACAATTTGAAAGTGGCGCTTAGATTAGTTTTATTAGTTTTATTCTCTAAAGTTTTCATATACTAAAAAAATAAAAATGTTAAAAAAATTCATATTTAATAGCATAAAATACTAACCATGAAAATCTTTAAACAGTTTTGTTGGTAAAATAGTTGAATGATGCTTAAAAACAGATTAGATATTTCTTGCATTAATTCAACCTTTGCATTTTAAAATTACATTCATGGAGCATCCAGTGAGAATTAAAATTCCTAGCAACAGCTTCAAAGGCTAAACTCTTAAACATTACTTGAAAATAGGTATTAAGTTAACGTCATAGTGCGTCATCTGCATATCTTACGTTGTTAAGATTGTGGCTGCCAATGCAATTTACCCAGTGTTTACTCTTTACATGCAATCTTGCATTTGTAGCTTCAGAATAATAGATTTTATATGTAGAAAATGTACCACATGAACAGAGAGATTTCTTTTATATATAAAAACGATTTTACTAATATGCACTTTATGTAGTGCCTTTGATTTTATGCAGGCTTGTGCTTTCTTATCTTGCAGAGTTTTACTCCTATCAGATTATCATTCTACAGATGCTAGTAAGCAAAACAGATCAGAATAAAGAGTAAACCTTTGGCAAGACTTGAACTAACACCCCTTTTTCTTTTGAAAACCTGTTTTACCACAACAGCTGACTTACCAATTCAAATCTAGAGATGTAACTCTTCCTTATTTTTCATGAATATTTGATATATTGCTACCTTTTGTATTTAGATGTATTAGTAGGTTTTTTAGTTTTCTTGGATGAAGCCGTGTCAATTGTTCATTTGTGACTAGTACTTTCATCTTAATTTCGCTTGCATTTTATCAAATGAAATCAAGATGAAAGAAATATAAAACAAGTTAATAATGAATGCTTCATCTTAGAAATAAAAATTGAATTACTACAGTTTATATAATTCTATAATTTGGGGATTTCTTTTAATCCTATAGTTCACATAACACAAAGCCCAAGAGTTACTAAATGAGGTGCGTGTGGTGTGAATGTAAGAGTAACAACTGAAGATTACAGGGATATGGTGGAAAGTTTATTATTAACCCTAGACTTGATGTGGTTAAGACTATTGCTTGGAGAAGCAGCCACATGAGGGTCTGTTCCATAAAGTAGCAATTCTTGGGAAAAAGCTTTCAGAGTGAAAGAGTTTTTTTTACTTACAAACATCATTAAATAATATGTTTCCAGCTTTCTCAGAAAGTTTTACTGATTTAAAAAAAAATTAAATGAGGTAGATATGTGCTTTAAAAAAGAAAGAAAAAGAAAACCAGATTGGAAATCAATAACAGAATAGAAACATTTGATTTTTGAAGTTGAATATATGCAAATTAGTTATCTCCATCATTAAGCAAGAATAACTAGGTTGGGCAATATATAAGGTATATGCTAGTAAATATAAATGATTATTTAATGTCACAGTTTTACATAATATTTGTACACAAACTAAATTTATATTTAAATCATTTTCAAGGTTTTGAATAAACCCACAAATTTGGAACTTTATACATTAGATAGGCAATATTACCAAAATAATTCATTTTTCAATTTCTTTATTATATTTTACTAAATGATTTTAAAAATGTACACATTACCATTAATTATAAATGATAACATTTGCATTATTTTCTACAGATGGAAAACAAAAATAGATATTGCATTAATAGGGAATTAGAAAAATATTGGTGTGATATGAATAATGTTTTGAAGCACAGTCAAAAGAATTATCCTTTAGATAAATATTTCTATTGCTACATTGTTAATTTAAGGCACTTACTGAACAAAATAAGACACTATAACTGGTCATCTTTGTAAAGATTTAGTTGTGTAACTCTACCGAGTGAAGATAGCTCTGGCTGACACCAAATTAGTTGAGTTTCAATCCTGGCTTGAGGCATTCGCAAGACTAGTCGCACTGAGGAGCTGTGATACAGCAAAACAGTACTGTCTGTGAATGACATATATATATATATATATATATATATATATACACACACACACACACACACACACACACATATATATATATATATATATATATATATATATGTTATAAAAAATTAAATATTATTCTCTTACAAATCTGTCAAGACAATTTTTAGAGACCAATGTGGAAAAATATAATTAAAATTTAACAATCAATTACATGTATTTCATGCACTCAAAAGGTCAAATTAGATACTGGTTTTGTAAATATTTGGTCATTGCATTAAAAAAATATGAATATTCGTTACCAACATTTCAATTACTAATTTTATGTTAAGTTACTGGGGCTAATTTTTTATTGGTTACAGCAACATACAATTATTAATATTTTGTCATTACTCTTTGATTTATTGATTTAAAAATAAAAATTTGTTTAAAAGAAATGAAAATAATTACAAAAGGGATGATGACTCAATGCTAGACTCAGGCAGCAGCTCCACATTTACTCAATAATAATGAAAGTCATTAATATTAACCTTGGACAAATTTGTATTGCATTGTAGATTCCTCATTAACAATATATTGTATTGTAAAATTCCTTGAATCTAAATTTTAATCATTTTGAGTTTATTTTCCTATAACACTGACTATAATAACCTAAATAATGGGTGAATCAGCAACACAGATAAAAACAAGCTAGACTATTACTTATGCTCATTCTAATAGAAAAGAAATGGAGGTAAATATACTGAGCAAACCATATGCAGGATTGTGTTCTGTTGTATTGGTAATAATAATTGATCCCTATCCAATATCACCCTCTTTTAATAGATATAATTATACAGATATAATGTTCACTTGAAAAATCTCTAGCCTCCTTTGCATTCTTTTTGTATTTAAAATTTTCTCTGGATGATAGATGAATTTCAAAAACATCCAATAATTGTTGTTTCCCTATGTAGATGCCATCATTTTATTTAATTGATGTGCCTTTTTTTTTACATAAAAGATCTAATTTTGACAACATAAGTCACTTTACAAAAATTATTCTCAGTTTTTCAGTGTAAGGTCTCTTATTTTTATGAGGGAGAATATTTCTTTACAAATTTGGACTCAGCCACTGGATGAAAGGCATAAAAATACTCCTACATCAAAAGGTGTAGGAGGAGGAGCAGCAGTAATATTTTTCCAAATTGGATTTTTTGGATGCATATTTGCAGATACCTGTGGATGATGTGTGTTCTAAAATTCTCACTGTTGATACCAATCAAGGGGTCTAAAAATTCAATAGGTTACCTTTTGGGATAAAAGTGGCCCCAGGTATTTTCAACAAGCCATGGATGTAATGCTTGGAGATTTGAATTTTGCTATTGCATATTTAGATGATATTCTAATAAAAAGTGAAACATGCAAACAACATATTGAACATATTCACAAAGTGTTTAAAAAAAATCAGCGATTTTGGATTCAAATCAAGTGAAGAGAAATGCGATCTGTTTACAAAAAAAAAAATATTTAGGTCATATAATTGACAAAAATGGTAGAGTTCCAGACCCTGCTAGATATTCAGGAATTAAGGATATACTGGTGCCAAAAAATATTAAAACATTATACAAATATTTTTAGGGCTTGCTGTTACAATGTATTTGTAAAAAATATGCATAATTTATGAGTGTAATAAAGTGCTACTAAAAGAGATACAAAATGGCACTGGACCAACAAGTACCAAAAATCCTTTGATAAAATTAAAGAAATTTTGACTTCCAATTTATTTCTAGCACATTTTGACCCCAGTTATGAAATAGTTGTCACTAGCAATGCCAGCAACTATGTTACTGGGAACCATAATTTTGCACAATTACAAAGATGGAACAATGAAAGCAGTGGCTCATGTGTCTAGAACACTTGCTGAAACAAAATATTCTCAAATCGAGAAGGAGAGTTTGGCAATAATTTATGCAATAAAGAAATTCCATAAGTATAAACATGGAAAAAGTTTTTATTATTACAGACGGATAATAATAATTTTTGGATCAAAGAAAAGTTTGCCAATCCACACTGCCGATAGACTGCAGAGATACTTTAGAATTATGATTTCAAAATAGAATTTTTACTATCTAATAAGCTTGGTCATGCTGATGGGTTATCACACCTAATTCCTAGATTTTGCAAACCAATATAAGATACAGTGATAGCAGCATTAAGGGCCAAAAATGAAATAAAAAATGTGTTATATAATTCAATGTAGGATTTACCAGTAACTTCAGCTGATATAAAAGTAAGACCAGAAAAGAATGTTTTTATTAATGAAAAGAAAAAAAACAAGTGAGGTGAAAATGAAATGAACAAAATAAAAAAGGAGACCTTAATAGAAGGAATTTATTTTCTATATGTGATGGGGTACTGTTAAATGCAGAGCGAATTGTTAAGCCAGTTTCCTTGCAAAAACTGGGTATTAAATGATTTCCATGAGACACTCAGAAATTTCACACATGAAATCCCTCATGTGTAGCTATGTGTACTGGCCAAATATGGATAAGGACATAGAAAAATTGGTGCAATTGTGCAAAAAGTGTTCTCTGGCTGCTAAGGCAACTCCATTAAAGTTTAGTAACTGGCCTGACAGACTGTGGGAAAGATTACAGGTTGATTTTGCAGAACCACTCAATGGATTTTACTACTTTGTCATAGTTGACAGTTTTACAAAATGGCCAGAAGTGCTAAAGTGTAATGTTATTATTAATTTTTTGCACAAACTTTTTGCAAGGTTTGGTCTCCCAGATTCCACTGTATCTAGCAATGGGACACAGTTCACATCAAAAGATTTAAAAATGTTCTGTGAATCTTTTGCAATTAACCATATCACAAAGCTGCATTTCCAGCCAAGATTAAATGAATTAGCAGAGAGATTTGTTGATACGCTGAAGAGAGCTCTAAAGAAATATGACGGTAGAGACTCAGAGGAAATAGGAATTCAAAAATTCCTACAAGTATATCATATCACACCTAATCTTAACACAGTGTCAGATGTGTCTCCAGTAGATTTGATGTTTGCGAGTAAAGTAAAATCTGTATTTGATAGACTGTTGCCTGAGAAAAAAAAAAAAAAGGTGTAATTGAAAAACATGTCAGCATAGTATTATATATAATTAAAGGTCCAAGGTGGGTACATAAACACAATCTAAACCAATTGAAGAAAAGGTACTATGTCAGTAAAAATACAAGATTGGAAGAACCAATGCAGGTATTATATGATGTATTTACCGTACTTATACCAGAAGCAATTTTTATTAAAAGAAAAAGAAATCCAACAGAAATCTTGGACATGGATCCCATAAGAAAGAAGTATGGCCTTCAGAGGAGGTGAAATCTCAAAAGGGTGGGTGTTGTGAGGGAGAATATTTCCCTACAAGTTTGGACTTGGCTGTTGGATGAAAGACATAAAAAATATTCCTATATCAAGAGTAGCAGCAGCAGCAGTAGCTTTTGCTGAAAACAGTCATTCAGGCCTTTGTTAAGATGGCCCATTCTGAAAATAATCAACAATTATCAAAAAAAATTGAAAAACTTCCTCCATAAATAAAACTGAATTCCTGTAATTTTTTTCTTTCAAGTGATTTCTGAAACAATGCCTAATTTTTGGTATCACTTGGACTCCTTCAGAATTTTAAAAATTTTTATTTTAACTGTGATAGGTAGTATCTGGATAAGTATTACACACAATCTTTTAGACTGCAGATTCATGTTTGATAACCAAAAATTACCACTTTTTAGGTTAAGATAAATTCAATATTTACCATGACTGGTACAAATTGATTATAATAATTTATAAACTCAAAGAAGGATTTAGTTTTGTAAAATTTGCAATTGCTACCATTTGTTCCAACTATCAACCTATTAGCCTTCAACCTCTTTTTGGCAAACTACAAGAGGACCTAATCAACTCTGACTTGGTCATGAAATCTCACATTGCAGTCTTCTTTCAGATAAGCAATATGGTTTTTGCTTCTCTAGGTCAACTGCTGATGTTTTAACAGTTATTGCTGAAAGAGACTATCAAGCTTTAGATAAGAATGGTGAAGTTCAGGCTGTTGCTTTACACATTTTGATGGCATTTGGCAGGGTTTCATATGATAGTCTTTTTCAAGTTGAAAGATCTCAACTCGGTATCTATGTTGATGCTACAGCTATTTACTCATGTCTTAACAGTATGTCTGATAAGGCCAAATTGGTAGATGATCTCAAAAATGACCTACAATCTGCTGTTAACCAGGGTAAGGAATGGCTTGTTAATTTAACCCTTCCAAAATGAAACTGCTTTCTACGAATCATCTGGGAGATCTCTTTCTAACTTCCAGGAGAGTGACTCATTGTGTCTTCTCCGGGCTAACATTTTCCACTGACATGAAGTAGAAAGATTATATTCAATCAATTGTTAGATCTGCTGCTAGGAAAGTTAATTCACTGTGCTAGAGAATTTTTCTCACCAGAATTTATTTTACATAACAGTCTACCATTCATCCATAGCTAGATGTAACTTAAGTTCTATGCTAGAAGTTTCTTCTGTTGCACTTCTTGATTCTGAAACTCTTCTGGTTTCTTGCTTCCCACTTAACTTTGATCTTCAAAAATTTAAATGTAATATCAATTATCTTCTGTCATCTTAATTCTTGTTCTTTTATTGTTCTCTCTCCTTAATAGTTTTTTTTTCTCATACTCTTATTAACCCCCTTGTGTCTTAGTGATTTTATTGCCTTACTTGGGATGAAATGATTGTCATGTAAAGCCTTTATTTTCTCTGGAATTGGCCATAGTATCCAAGATGTGATATGATCATTTTTCTTTTTTCCTTTATTTTTCTTTTTTTTTTTTTAATTTGTTCAAGAAATTTAAAAAGTTGAATTTGATATGAACAAGATTTAATTAAGATTTACTTATACTATATCATTTTTAAATTCACCTTTTAAAGAAGTACATGTTATAAAGGAAACATTCAGAATATTGTATAAAGAAGCTTGGTCTGATTTGTATATAAAGAAACAAAAACAAAAAAAATTAATTTTGAACAGTTTTAAGTTCTTGATACAATGCAAAATCTTGGTGAGTTTTGAAAAAAGATAATGTTATCCATCACCCTAAATTTTCATTTTTTGTTTTTGCTTATTTTCTTTCTGCAAGCAGAATCACAAATATTCTAAAATATTAGACTATGGAACTTGAAATAAAGGAAAAATAAATCAATTTTTAAAGTTTCAAATTTCCCATCAGGTACCTCCAAAAATTTTCTAAAAAAGAGCATGTGCAAAGATTAGCTGCTCAACAGGGAATTTCAAGACCCCATAGTCAAATATGGTCAATGGTAGTATTCTATTATGACCCTTGTGCTAATTATTCGAACCACTTTGATGTTTAGCTTGGCAGTATGTCGATTGTCTGTTCACACTTCAGAGCTAAAAGGTGGGTAGAGGAAATTAATAGCATGTGCTGCTCAAACGGTACTTCTGCATTAACTATCATTGAAGATCCACCCCAGCCATTGAAAATGCTATTAACTGGTACCACTGTTAGATCTAATCATTTCCTACGCAATATTAGAAAGTATAATTGTGCTTTTCAGATGACCTCTTTTGGGGCCAATATTATTAAAGAGGGTGGATTTCTGCCTACTTTTAAAGTACAAGGACAAGTATATCATAGAATTGGCTCTATGCAACCTATGGTAAACGAGGAGCCACAATTTCTTCAGCTTTACTTTGTAGGTAACTATCAGGAACAGGCAACTAGGCGCAACTCTATTTCACCTGGAACTGAAATGGATATCATTCTTGAGCTTCAGGAAACGCTACACACCAGGAACAATTATGTGCAAGAGTTCAAATACACTTTAGAAACAGCGGACATGCCAAATTTTTATGTCATCATCAACGCTAACCAGAGACCAGGTGGTGAACATGGGGGACGTTATAATTCACCTGTTTGCAATGAAATTGTTGCTATTATTCATGGTCACCAACACAATAATACTAGAGATATAGTTCTTTCATCACGTGATAATAAACTGAAGCACATCAATGAAACCCACCGATCTTATGATGCGCTGCAGTACCCATTACTCTTCGTAAACGGTGAGGATGGATACCATATCGGAATCCGCCAACACAGTAATAATAATTGTGGTCTACAACAAAACCTCAAAACAGTCTCGTGCATGCACTTCTATTCATTCTACTTTATGACAAGAGAAAAATCTTTTAACCACATTCATCGTTCACAAGATCTGTTTCACCAATTCGCAGTTGATATGTGTGCTAAAATGGAGTCTGAGAGGTTGCTGTACATCAGATTGAATCAGAAAAAAACGCACTCAGATAGTTACATTCATCTACGAGATGGCATTAACAATGATGTAGATCCCAAAAACATTGGCAGAGTCTGCATCTTACTGGCAACTTTCACTGGTGGTCCTTGATATATGCATGAGCAAACTCAGAATGTGATGACATATGTAAGGCGTTACGGTAGGCCAGATCTCTTCATAACATTTATTTGCAATCCTACATGGAAGGAGATTCAGAATGACCTATTCCCGGGTCAAAAGGCTAAAGATAGGCATGATCTAATGGCATGAGTTTTCTGTTTAAAGTTAGTCAAACTAATGGATTTGGTCATGAAGGGTCAAGTTTTTGGAGCAAAAAAAGAGGCCTTCCACATGCTCACATTCTCATTTGGCTGTCAAATACGTTCAATGCTACTGAGATCGACAAGATTATTTCAGTCGAACTACCAGATCCAAATACTGACAAGGAGCTATATATGAATGTTAAAGCAAACATGATACATAGCCCATGAAGCCGCAGTTTTAACATGAATTCACCATGTATTAAAGACAATACATGTACCAAAAGGTTTCCATGACAGTTTCTTTGCGAAACACAGACCGGTACCGATGGCTTCCCAGTGCACCAGAGGCACCCTGCTGTTCAACAGTTGGCAGTCCATCTGGAGAATGGTCAGCATGTTTACTTCAGCAATGAAAATACAGTTTAGACAAAATACAGTTCCAAGTGACATGACATTGACAAAGTTTAAAAAAGGCAGTCAGTTTGATGATTATTGCTCATACCCTCCTTTACCCTGAAGTTCCGTCGTACTATATATGGAATAGTAATAAATGGACACAAAGAAAGACAGGACAAGATGCTGAAGGCTTCCCTGGTGTGAAACTTGAACATTGTCTGGGCAGAGTTTACACAGTGCATCCTAGCCAACAAGAATGCTTCTATCTTCGTCTCTTACTTCACGAGATGAGAGGACCAAGGTGTTTCCAGGATTTAAAGACATTCGAAGGGCAATTGTGTAGAACATTCAGAGACACCTGCCATAAATATGGACTGCTGGAAAAGGATGAACAGTGGGAGGTAACCATGGCTGAAGCAGCCGTATCACAGTGTTCAAGAAATCAGCGAAGGCTTTTTGCTGTTTTACTACAGACATGCAAAGTAGGTGACCCACTTGCCCTTTGGGTTAACTTCAGAAATGATCTATCAGATGATTTCAGACATCGAGCTCAGCTACAGGTTCCAGGCATGGCGGTCAGCTTCAGCAATGCAATATTCAATCAGGCACTAATTGATATAGAAATTTCAATGAGTGGGAGTACACTCTCCTCATATGGACTTCCCGAAATCAACAGAACTGACTCCAATAAACGCCCAACTGATATTATACAGGAGACATCCTATGACATAAATCTTCTTACCAATTATATCAATGAAAATGAGCCGAAATTGCTGCCTGAACAGAAGCGTGCATATGAAACCATTTGTACAAGTGTTCAAAATCGAATGGGGGGCATCTTCTACATGGATGCACCTGGAGGAACGGGTAAAACCTTTGTCACAAAACTTCTTCTCGCTGCCCACTCAACTTTTAAGCTGCCAATGAATATGGCCCATTCTGATACGCCCACTTGTAATATCAGCATGAACTCAGATAAAGCAGAGCTGCTAAAAAGGTGCCATCTGATTGTTTGGGACGAATGTACCATGGCCCATAGAGGAGCTCTTGAAGCACTTAATAGAGCCCTCCAAGACATACGCAATTGTTCAGAACAAATGGGCAGTATAATTCTGCTTCTCTCTGGGGACTTTAGGCAGACTCTTCCAGTCATTCCCAAAGGAACATGAGCAGATGCAGTCAAGGCCTGTCTTAAGTCATCTCCCCTTTGGCCTTTAGTACAAACATTAAATCTCACCATCATTATGCGAGCTCATTTATATGGTGATCAGTTATCAGGACAGTTTTCTGCTGATATTTTGGCGATTGGTGAAGGTAAAATTCCTGTGGATCCCGATGGAGAGGTGAATATTCAACCAATTTGTAATTTAGTCAATACAATAGATGATCTCATTGCAAGCGTCTTTCCTAATCTAGAAGTAAATTATCTCAACCAAGATTGGCTATGCGAAAGAGCAATATTGGCTCCTAAGAATCACACAATCTGTAAGATTAATGACAGACTGCTCCAATATATCCCTGGCAATCTTCAGACATACAAGTCCATTGACACAATCCCAGATCCAAATCAGGTGGTGAATTATCCAAGTGAATTTTTTAATTCATTAGACCCACCTGGACTACCACCTCACAGATTGGCCCTAAAAGTTGGGATCCCAGTTATGCTGTTGAGAATTTTGGAACCACCAAGACTCTGCAATGGGACACGCTTGGTGGTGAAAAAGACAATGCAACACGTCATAGAGGCAACTATTCTTTCAGGATGTGCAAAAGAGGAGGATGTGTTCATTCCAAGGATTCGTCTTATTCCATCAGGAACAGAACTACCGATTCCTTTCAGAAGGCTACAATTTCTTGTTCGTGTCAGTTTTGCAATGTCAATAAACAAATCCCAAGGGCAAACATTGTCTGTTGCAGGTGTTCATTTGGAAGAGCCATGCTTTTCACATTATATGTTGGTTTCTTCAGAGTTGGAGGCAAACAAAATCTCTTTGCAGTTGTTCCACGAGGTAAAACCAAAAATATAGTTTATCATAAAGTCTTGTAGATTTTAATGTCAATCGTTTCGATTCTCATATACATGTATGTTTGTCATTTAAAATAGACTCTATAGGGCCATGCTATGTTCCAACTGGGATTAATTTTAATTCAAGTTAAATTTAATTAATCTAAAATAAACTCTTTAATAAAATTCAACCCAATAGACTATTTGAAAGGTGTAATTATGCCCAACGGTTTTATTAAGTAATTAGCTTTAGCCTATTATTGGATAAGTTAGTTGGATTTTCAGTGAATGCAATAAATCTTCAAGAATGGTTTGTGCGATCATATCACCGAGCACATAATGTTAAAATGCTCCTTTGTTCACCTTTTTGTCTGCACATAAGCAGGCTATCGAGATACTTTGGGGTAGGACATATGGGTTGGTTCTCTTAATAGCAGGAGGTCATATACAGATGCCTTTAAAGACCAATGCTGACTACAATGTCTAGAGATTCTCTGATGTGGTGCTGATCTTGCAGCAATATCTTACAAACTATTGAGGCCGTCTTATGCAGCCTGCATTGTCAATGCGTAAGCTGTTTTTGCAGCTTTTCTGTTCTCTTGAATTGTACGTTCTTCTTGAGTTTTCAAGGCTCTTGCGGCTGCAGTTGTTGAAGCATTTCTAGACAGTCTTTGTGAACATTGTTTTCAGCCTTGGCACGGCTGCTAGAAGTCTTTGTTGAATTTCTTCTCCTTCCAATGCATGTTTTTTATTCGATGTAGTTTGAGCAAAAGCTGTCAACAAAGCATTTCTCCCCAACAATTTTCGAAGATCGATTGCGATTAATGTACTCTTCATTTGCTGACAAATAATTTTTTGTATCTTCTGTGCTTCTGTAAAAAACAACTTTCTCCTGTTATAAATGTTTTCACACTTCATGTCATTATAATTTTTCACCATATAGATGAGGCACTAAAGAAAAATCTTCATTTTAACTTTACAGATTGGATGAGGTTCGTAATATTTTTGAATAAACCCAGGCAACGCCGGGTAATGCTGCTAGTATTTACTAATCATAAATGAAAAAGCTGAATACAAATCATCAAACACCAACTGAATTTTCTTTATTAGTCTTTAAACAGACCATACACAACATTATCAGAAAATAAGATTATAGTAAATTTAAAGCCAAAATTTCTAAAATTCAATAAAACATTAGATTATGGAGAATATTTTCATAAATTTTTAAGATTAATGAGCACTTAAAAATTAAATAAAAAAGCACTCACATAATTTTCTTCAATTATATTTTACAGATAAATTTCCAGAACATTAGATTTGTTATCTTGTCAAACACAGCCACTTCTGGGTTAAAAAATGCATTTCTGTGATATTTTAAACTTAAAGTAAATAATATTTGTTTCAAATCAAATTAATTACTTCAAATTGGTTAATATTCCTCAAAGTTTCAGAAAAGTATATTTTATTTTTGGAAAATTTTTTAATTGCAATGAAAGAACTAAAAAAGTGTGCTAATCATCTACTTTAGCAAAAACAATTCTTTCTAGTCAATTTAAATTAGTTTTTGGTATACAGCAAAGTATTTTGATTATTGGAAATATTAAATTTAATCTATTTGCTTGAAATTAAAACTAAAATAAAATCTTCAAGAAAGATTTTTCATTTTAAACTGTAGGTACGACATTTTTTTTTGTGGAGATCCCTAGAGATCCTTCAAGCCATAAATCAAACCTATTTGATTAGAAACAAAACAATTTTAATTTATGAGGGAAATATTGATAACATGTTTTCAACACTCTATAATGTAATGAGTTGGTCAGTCAACTTGACACCCCCAAAGCGAGTGGAGGTGGGTAGGCGCAGAAACTGTGATTGGTAGCTGGCTTGTTGGTGCTTTGCATAGGTGAGTTACCAAGGTCTATGTAAAGGGCTGGAATGAGAAGGAGGGTAGTTTGTCTCAGAAGTGGAGACTGTGCCCGTCGCTATGACAGTAGGAGAGAGACAAAAATTTTTTTTTGTGACATTTCAACACAAGCTATTTCGGCAAACCTCAGACATTGACACGCTTTATCTGAATCCAGCAGCAATGGCAAGGAGGTCTTTCGACCTGCGGTTGATTCCTGAGTTTGGAGGGGCCGCATCAGATTAACCAATTATAGAATGGCTCAAGCAAGTAGAGATGATCTGTGAGCTAGCAGATGAAGAAAGGGTCGAGCGCATTCTCCCATTGAGGTTGACGGGTGGTGCTCTTGCTGTGTATCGGCAACTCAGCAAAGAGCAAAGAACTGATATCGAGGAAATCAAGTGTGTCCTCACCACTGCATTCACCATAGATGCATTCGTAGCATTTGAACAGTTTGAGATGTGGCAACTTTGTGATGAAGAGACAGTCGATGAATTCCTGGTGGCACTCGAAAGACTGGCTCACCAGGTTGGAGAAAGACAACCTGAAAGATGGATAGCTTGCGCATTTGTTGCAGGGTTGCCACAGCATGCCAGGCAGCAGCTTTGGTCGTCGGCACAAATGGACACTTTGACATTAGATCAGCTCTGTGCAAGAGCTCAAGCCATCCTGGTTGAGGACCATAGACCTGTAAACAAAATTATCGCAGCGGCCCAGCGGCCACGTGCAGATGCCGTGGAAGTAATTGCTGACCAGAATGGGACTCAGTGTGTTGTCCGTATGCCAACCCCAATGACCTGAATAATGGCTGCACCCAGGGACGTGCAATGAGGACGGACAACTGGGTATGATGATTGCGCCGAAGGTTACGGTACTTCAGATGCCAAAGGATGGGTCACTTTGCATCAGAGTGCCTGGGAAACGAGTCAGGGGAAAAGACGCCAACGCCGGTCTCCTCCCTAGGCAAGTGAACATTGAGGCACTACCTGTGATTAAACTGCTGAAAATCGACAATATACGCCTGGTAACCATGGAGGTATTAATTGTACACCAAACCTTGCCAGGGCTTGACCTCCTGCTAGCAGTCGACGAAATTGCGAAACTGGGAAGAGTCCATATAAGCGGCTCAGGTGAGGTGAATTTTGCCGCTGAGAACGTCCCCCTCAGAGCCTCCATTGCAATAAATGAACCTGACTTCTGTGCAACTTTTGACCAGCACAGGCGCATATGGACCACAACATGGAAGTGGGTAGGTGGTCAAATGCTCGCACCACTGAAAAATAAAATAGCAGAGTACCCAGTTCCAGAGCATATCAAGAGCGAATACGATAATGAATTGCAGCTTTGGATAGCAAACGGCTGGCTTGCGCCATACCCCGAGGAGGAGCTAGGCCCGCCTTGAGGACTGATTCCGTTGATGGCAATATTGCAAGAGAATAAGGGGAAAGTGAGACCAGTCATGGACTACAGGGAATTGAATAACTTTGTAGATGCGTATACGGTCAACACAGATGTTTGTGCCCAGAAATTACGGGAATGGCGACAGCAAGAGAGCAACGTGGCCACCCTCGATTTAAGAAGGGGCTACCTCCAAGTCCGAGTCCACCGAACACTCTGGCCCTTTCAGACTTTTATGGTAAAAGGACGGAGATATTGACTCACTTGATTGGGATTTGGTCTTAATATGGCCCCAAAATCATGTCAGCAATTATGAATGTGGTCATGTCGCAGGATGAGGATATTTGAAGGGCAACATCATCCTACATTGACGATGTCTCCGTCAATGAAAACGTGGCCTCTTCAACGAGGGTTAAGGAACATCTAGAATGCTTTGGCTTGGTGTGCAAGGCCCCAGAGCCGCTGCAGGATGGAGGGAATGTACTCAAACTATACATCAGCAGTAATGGAGAAAAACTTTGCTGGAGGCGAGGTAGTGACGTCCCGGAAGTCCCGCCAGTGATCACTCGTCAGAGTACCTTCTCCATGTGTGGGAAACTGGTAGGCCATTTTCCCATATGCAATTGGCTCAGAGTGGCAGCAGCAGCCATAAAGTGCCGTGTGAATTCTGTTATGTCAGGATGGGATGACGAAGTGCACGACGTTACCCTAAGATGCATGATAACTGAAACTATGGAGAGAGTGATGCAAGATGATCCCGTGTGAGGTGACTGGTGCATTAAGGGAAACGAACTCACTGTTTGGGTGGATGCCAGCTTGTTGGCCATGGGTGTCGCCCTTGGGGATAACGGTCCATAATAGAAGACACCTGCTGGTTATGACCTGAAAATGATGCACGACACATAAACCTGGCCGAACTAGACGCCACTCTGAAGGGGGTTAATCTGGTGCTACAATGGCAAGCAACAGTGCTACACATCGTCACAGACTCAGCATGCACTCAGCGTTGGATATCAGATGCACTTACCGGAAGAGCGCGACTGACCACCAAGGCATTGAGCGAGATGTTGATATGAAGATGGCTCGCCACGCTGACTGAAACTATCAAAGAGTACAACCTGTCTGTGGATTGTAGCGTTAGCTAAATCGGCAGTCAACAAAGCAGATGCATTGACTCACATTTCGCAGCGTTGGTTGACTGCTGCTCGGAAAGAGTCTGAACCTCTGCAGCTGCTGTGTATGGCTTCTGCACTTGAGTGGATCATGAGCATACATGAACAGTGTGGGCATCCCGGGATTAAACGGATGCTCTACTTCTAGAAGATGGTCAACCCAGCAGTCAAAAAGGTGGATGTTAGGACAGTAGTGCAGAGGTGGGAGGCATGCCAGTCAATTGACCCGGCACCGGTGCAATGGCAAAAAGGAAATTTGAGTACTACTCATGTTCGGAACAGGCTGGGGATAGATGTTACACATGTTGGAAGCCAGCTCTATTTGACTATTATTGACTGTGGTCCCTCTCGCTTTGCCATTTGGCGACTGCTGCATCGGCAGGACACTGTCAGCATAATACGTCAATTGGAGTCTATCTTTTACAACTGGGGTCCACCTGCAGAAATATTGACAGATAATGGTGCTGCGTTTTCCTCAGAGCAATTCTCGCAGTTCTTAAGGAAGTAGGGTGTGCGGCTTCGGTTCTAAAGACAGTGTTTCGCCTATAACAGCACTGGCTAACAAGGTGCACGCCTATCACTTACGGCTGCGAGGCATTGACATCGCAATGGCTCTGAGTGATGCACAAGCAATATACAGAATTGGTGATGTAGTGTGGGTTAAGACCCCACACAGCAAGTGTATGGACAAGCTTAGAATGGGACATGTTACCGAGATTATCAACTCGCAGCCAGTGCCTCGCCATGTTAAAGACTTACGGCCAGTTATAGGGTTAAAACCATCATCAGATGATAAAAGTGACTCTGAAGATGGTGCACGAATGGTGTATTTAAAGTCGGATCCACTGAGCATTGCCTCAGACATCAGCACTCTACCTGCAGACGTCAACATGGCCAGCTGTCCAGAGGCAGATGGCAGCTCAACGCATGAGAGTTCATCCGATGATGAGGACTCCCACTCAGAAGGAATGCCCGGCAGAAGAGGCCTGCCCAGAGTTGCACGGTGTGTGATCATGACAGTGAGACACAAGATGAATCTGGAAATCAAAGCAAGCGAGTTCACGCATGTGTGGTCATCCCAATATGTCAAGCATGCAAGTTGTGTATATACGGACGCAGTCACCAGACAGACGCGACTATCTCTCAAGCTGAGGAGCTTTGTGATCTTAAGATCAGGGGGGAGTGTAATGAGTTGGTCGGTCAACTTGACACCCCCAAAGCGAGTGGAGGTGGGCAGGCGCGGAAACTGTGATTGGTAGCTGGCTTGTTGGTGTTTTGCATAGGCGAGTTACCAAGCTCTATGTAAAGGGATGGAATGAGGAGGGTAGTTCGTCTCAGAAGTGGAGACTGTGCCCATCGCTATGACAGTAGGAGAGAGACAAAATGTTTTTTTCGTGATACATTTCAACACATTATCCATTTCCAAGTGTTAACATGTTTTTTATTAAATTCCAAGATTTGGAAATTTTTCAAGCAATTACATTATCAATTATATAAAGAAGAGTCATTACAAACATCATTTTATTGGTTACTGCTTAAGAGAGACAGAATGAAATAGAAAATAAATTAATTTAAATTAAACTTATTTAATAAACAATTATGACCAATCAGAAAAATTTTGCTAATCAATTTTAATGCAATATTCCTAAAAATCTGTACATACACTGCTTTTTCATCAATATTACTAAATTTTTTTTTTAAACAAGAGAAATATCTTAGAAATAAAAGAAAACAATTTCAATTCTTATTTCACAAGTATTTTCTAACATAAATTTTATGGCATGAGTTTAAAAAGTGTTGTTCTTTATTAAATTACAGTACTGTTGAATCAGTAAATGAACAGTTATATTATTAATCTGATTATTTGAAATACAAATGATTGAAATAATTATAATTTTTAATGAATTCTAATTTAGAAAACAAGATACAAAGCAACTCTTCAATTTTATGAATATTAAATATTAAAAAATGCAGGTTTCTAGCAATTCATAATAAATTTTGAAAATAATACCATTTCAAAATAAAATTCCACTTCATAAATAGCTGAAACTATTTTTTTAAATATTTTCTATTAAACTTATTTTTAAATAAATAACTATTTTGAAAACAGTTTATAAATTTTATATTGATAATATAGTAAGTAGAGATATTTTTATTGATACAGTATATATAAAAATTTGTAAGTCTTCATTTTAAAAAACTGAATGAATTATCAAGATGCAATCAATAAGTCCATGCCTTAACACAGCTACTTTTTGATTTGAAATGTTTATTGTATAATGTTAAATCTACACGATTAATATAGAACAATTGAGTTAAATGTGATTGCAAATTGTCATTAAGTTTTTTAAAAAGTCCATTGAGAGAGAGTTTAGTTTTAACTTCATTCAAAAAGATCACTTTTGATTGTATTATGATATCAGTTTACATTTAAAAAATTATCAAAATTGGTATATTTTTGTTTACTAGTACTATCATTAAATATGAAAAAATAAGCAACTTTCTTTTTTTTTACATATGCTTTTAAGGAAGGTAAAAATATGAAAAAAAAAGACTTGTGCTGTTTAGATGGAGAAGGTACATTGACTGAATAAATGTGTTAAAAGTTGTTTGTAAAGTTTAGTGCTCAATATTTCAAACTAAATGATGCCTCATGGTTAGATAAACCAATTAAGGTTGATAGCATCAAGATATTACTTGAGAATATCCCAGTCAAGAATTAAATATCATTTACATCAGCTTGATTATGTTAGCCACTTTAATGTGTAACTTTCATATAGGTGAAAAACTATGGAATCATATTTCTGTGCAAAATTTCCTTAAACACTATGAAACTTTTTTTTAAACAAATTACAACAATGAGAAATGGAAACTTTATAACTCAAGATTGTTTCAGTAAACAAAACAATTGATTTGAACAAGTATATTCTGTGTTGTGTCCCTTCAGGACATGTACAATCATAGCTCTCCAAAATTCCTTGTCTTTTATAGCCCTTAATAAAGTTTGTCTTTATGCTATATCTCTTAATCACTGTACTGCCAACCATTTACACAAGCTTGTTAAGTAGGTTATGGACTGCTTTCCTCTGTCCCTTTTGCTTTCAATGTCCTATCAGTGTCAAATCTTCTAAGCCCTCTTTCCTTATTATATGACCTAGAAATTTCAACCATCTCTTTCTGATGCTACATGTGTCCTTTTTGTCTCCATTTTCTCTAAATCATTGCTCACATGGTATTCTCAGTATCCTTCTGAAGAACCACATTTCTATAGCTTTAAGTCTCATCTTCAAGTGGGGAGATTGCCATATAGGAAGACCAATATTACATAATAGTTCAGTATTCTTTTCTTTGTTTCTAATGAAATTTGACTGTTTCTTAATACTTTCTTTAGCTTTTGGAAGGTATCTTTCACTATCCCAATGCACTTTCAGATTTCGGTGTTGCATTTTCTATCCTTTGTTAAAACATTTTCTAGTCACTTAAATTTTTGTACTTTTGGTATCTCCAATTTGTAATCTACATGTGGGCTATTTCTTTTGCCAGCAACCATACATTCTATCTTCTTGCAATTGATGCTTAATCCTTCCTTTCTCATTTTTCTTTACTACCTTCTGTCGGAGTTCCTGTATTCTCCTTTCTATGTCTGATACCAACACTGAGTTATCTGCATATCCAATGCTGATAAGATTGTGGCTGTCTATAAGGAATTCTGGTAGAACTTCTGTCAGGATTGCTTCACTGTAAAGATTGAATAAGTCTGGTGAGAAAACGCATCCTTTTCTTACACCCCTTTCTATTTTTATATATTAACTGAATTCATTTACTATCCGTATGCAGGCAGTTTGCTCCCAGTATATGTTCTGGATTATTCTAATATCCTTCCCAAATAAAACAAGCGTACCTAGATTCTGACAGTTCTTTGTGATGTATTTTATCAAATACTTTTGCATAATCTATAAAACATAGATATACATCCTTTTGCATTTGTATCCTTCTGAGCATAAATATTGCTTTCCTTGTTCCAGGGTCTTTAATGAAACTGCACTGTTCTTGTCTTATTTCCAGTCTAATTTGGATGTGTGCTATATTCATCAGAAGTTTTGTTATGTAGCTCATCAAGCTGATTGTCCAATGGAGTTCACATTTGTTTTCACCTGGCTTCTTAGGCAGCACTATGAAAATGGATCTACTGAGATTTTTCAGTATATCACCACTGTTGTATATTTTTTTTATTATGACTGTTATTTATTTTTGTCAATGCCAAAATCATCTAAAGTTGCCAGCACCTCTAATACAATTCCATCTGGTCCTGCTACTTTGTCCTTGTTCAATTTGGCCAGTGCTGATTTCACTTCAAACTGTAATATTTCTGGTCCTTCGATATTTCTGTGTATTGCAAGTCTTATTTTGTCATGGAAGAGCTCTCTGATGTATTCATTCATTTTCTGAAGTATTTTTCTCTCTATTATCAGTGTTCCATCCTTGGATTTTACACATCTTGTTGATGTGTACATCATTTGCCCTGTTATTTTTTATACATATTTGATTTATCTGTAATACGCATTCTTATCTAAATTTGCACACTTTCTGGTGAGCCATTCCTCTTTTGCCTTCTTGCATTTCTTTCTAATTTCTTTGTGCAACATCCTATATTCTATGCCATACTTTATAATTGTTTGCGGTCTCATTTTCATCATGTTGAGAATGTCATCTATCATCCATTCCTTTTTTCCTTGTCTAGTTTTCTTTGGGATGATATTTGTTGATGTTACTAAAGCTTCTTTCAAGGTTACCATGCTTCGAATTTCCATTCTCATTTGTATCGGCTTTTAACACTGTCTGGATATTTCTCCTTCAAATTCGGATCATTCAGGAGTGTTGTATTGCAATTTGGATTCTGCCTTAACTCTCTTTAATTTCTATAGTTTCATTCTAAATTTACATATCACTGGAAGGTGGTCACTCCCGCAGTCAGCACTTGGATATCTTTTGCAGTGTAAAAATACATTCCTGAATCTCAATGATTGTTATGTAGTCAATTTGGTTCTTTGTTACTCCTTATGGGCTTTTCCATGTCCATACACATCTTGGGTCTTCTTGAAACCAGCTGTTGGCTACTAACTGATCATTTGCTATGCACCATTGGACCCATTTCATTTTTCACTGTGTTCATTATGAGTTCCTAGTCTGAATTTGCCAACTATTTCACCATCTCTGTTTTTCCCTACTTTTGCATTCAGGTCTCCCATGATGATTGTAATTTCCTGTGATTTGTATTGAGCCTTGGCGTTGTCTAGCATACAGTAAAACTTTTCAATTCCTTCTTTCATAATTTCTCAAAGAAAACAAACCTATATATTCTATTTATTCTTTTTAGCATCATATTTTGTTCCCTAATTCCCAGGGCTGGTATTACCCACAGTCACTATAAATAATCATATTACATCTCCTCACATTTCCACTGTTGTTATTGGAAATGCAAAGACTTTCACCCTTGTTAAATAGTTTGTTCCTCATTGCGAAAATTGTATATCATTTTGTGGTAAGTTTCATGGATTCTTAGTAATTGTCAATAACCAACTCACCTGGGAATTACCTAAGAATAATTGAGAACTGTCTCTAGGTTTCTTTATATATTGTCCTACTAGCCATTTTCCAAGACTTACTGGAATAAGTATTTCAAGTGTAAGTACTCGAACTGTATCTCACTGGAAAACTAGATGTAACATGGCCTATTTCCATATTGGTGTCTTTTGTGGAAATATTTTCTCACTTTTGCTGTATAAAGTTTTATTTCTTATTTTTCTATTCCTAACACTTTCTTACCTTTTTATTATTTTGACTTTTGAGTTGTTTGTCTGATAACATTTTGTCAAAAATAGTCCTTACTTTTCCATTGAACATCAACTTTGCTGATGATTTTTCCATTGCTGTATTAGAATTAGACATTGTCCTGTATGCTCTTAAAATGGTTAAGTGTTTTTTCAATTGGTTCCTCTGTAGAATATTTGCTTAATGCTCTCTTCAGTATCCACTTGAGTTGTTAATTTACCTTCGGATGATAAAAGTATATGCTCCACACCAGTTTCAAAAGTCTGCAAATTGTTCAGAAGTAAACTGTGTGCCATGTTTCTTGCAAATAACTCTTTAGAAATGATATTGTAATTATGGTCATGGTCTTATAAAATTTTTTTTTTAATGTTTGTATATTTTTGGCCATTTTGTGTGTCCATAATTACATGTACCATTGATTGTACCAGTATAATCAAGATGCAGCTTGGACCATGGCTTCGCAGTTTTAAGCTATGGTTATATTTCCTTTGGTGGTGCCTGGGCTGCCATGGCTCATTTTTGGCAGTATTTTACGAAGTTTTCATCCTCTTGGTCTATACCTGGTCAATAGATTAGGTTATCCAGAAAGTTCATAACAATTTTTAGTAGTTCATGTACCAACATATCAGAACATGTAAAATTTATCAACATATGCTTACATTTCTGATTATCTCTTGAGAAAGAAAGTTTAAAATTACTTAATTGGCCTGTCGTACTGCTTGGCATGCATGCCGAAAGCTCTATCATGAACATTTTTAAGTGTTTGGGTGTCAATGAGGACAATGAAGAGGATTCAGAAAGAGTTGGATGAGACTAATGGTGATTACGAAGGTACGGTAGCTCGGAAAACTCACACTAATTGTTCTGATAAGAACTCCTTAATTTGTTGGTTAGGGTCTCAGACTCAACACGGAGGCCTACATCAAGTAACTTGAAGAGATAGTGCTGCTCTGGGTCAAGAGGGTGGCTCCTAGAAGACCCTATGTCTGGGAACAGGACTCTGCACCATACCACACCACACAGTCATGGCTGTCAGACAATTTCTGCAACTACATCACCCCTTACATCTGGCCACCTAACTCCCCAGACTACAAACCCCTTATTATGTGCGGGGCACAGTTGAGCGAGAAACCAACAAAATTCCTTGTAATACCAAAGATGAAATGAAGTTAAGGATTATAGCAGCATTCACCAACTTAAACAAGGAAACTGTCCAGAAGAGTTGCAGGAGATTCCGAAGTTGTCTTGAGGCCGTTGGGAGTTTATTGAATAAATGTACTTTTTAGTATTACAATATATTTTTGTGTAATTTTGGTAAATATATGTTAAAATGAGATGTCGGTGTTATTGTCATTTTTACATAATTCAGAGGGTAATTTATCCATCACACCTTTATATATATATATATATATATATATATATATATATATATATATATATATATATGATCTAATAGATTACTTCTATACAGTAACAATATATTTACATAGAAAATTACAAGGGTAGCAAATTGCAGCTTCATATTTTCTTAAGTATCAAATTTTATGTCAGTATTATTGTTAGAAAATTGCTTGATTTTTTTACTATCCTTAAAATTGCCTATATTCATAACATAGGCAGACAAATTAAGCAATTTAAGAAAGTTTCTATATTTTTACCACATCGTTCAGAGAAAATAAATATTTAGGTTTACAGATAATAATCAATACTTTCAGTGACAAGTCTGTATTTCACTTAATGATAATTTGTATACATGACAACAACACAGTGAATTGTTATGTACAAAACTTGACTTATCCCACAGATCCTTCCAACAAGTTAGTTTCTCCCTTAAGCCAAACTAAGAAATTCATAGCTGTCACATAATGTTTCATATTATATTCAAAAAAATTTTTTATCAAATAAACTAATGCTTGTTACACAAAAATGCATCAACTAAAAATCTATAATTAGACAATAAGATTATAAAATGCCACTTATGAGAGATCTTTTGATGAATTTTATTTTGATTCACACAAATGTATTGAAGACATAACATGTTAAAAAAATATTTACTTATTATTTCAAGATGCTCTGATTTTATTAATGATACAGATTTAATATTTAAGATTTATCAATAAATTTGATCAAGGAACACCTGTGAACTTTCCCAGATTTTTCTGAGAGAGTCTTCTGGCCATTGGTTGATTTGAGATGGAATAACCCATATATTATTCATTGGTTGTAGCTGAAAAAGGTGTTCAAAATCTCCTTGCACATACTGGAAAATCTTGTGTATTCTTCAGTAGAATAATCACCTTGAAGTAAAGTTCTAAATGCCTTTCTCTTTTCACATAGTGCAGGATATGAATCTTGTAATTTCTGTCAAACCAGTCAAGCCCAAGAACATCAACACAAATATTGTACACAAGACTTTTTTAAAACTGTTCTATTCATTGTTACACTCCACTGCATCCATCTTATACACTAGTTTGTCCTGAACCAACACCTCTTTTGACATCAAAAGATGACAGTAGGGCCCAATATTCAATGCTCTATTGACTACTTTGGTTAAAGAAATGATTTTATTCTGACTGCTTTGGTATAACCCATGTGACAGATTTATTTTTATGTATGGGTTGATTTAGATACACATTACTGATTTGAAATTCAACTTTTTTTCATTTCTTGTTTCATTACAGGCATTTTCTGACTTGAATAAGACACAGGATTTCTTTTTTTTTATTATCTTTTGTGCTCCTGTATTTTTAGAGTAAACTGAATGTTATGGGATCTTACCAAAAACGACACAATGAACTCTTCCTGACACTATAAAGACTGCGCCTCTCAAGAGAGACGTGAACGAGTCGAGCCAATAGTAGTTCACTCCAAACCAGACTGACAGTCATACTAACACCTTCAACATCTTGTATTATTATTCTGTATAGTATATCTTTGTTATTTCTACTATTGTGTTCGTGTTGTTCTTCCTTTGTCCTAACTTTGGACCATAAAAGTGGCGATGAGGACATTGGACTATAACAGTGGCGACGAGGATATCGAAGAAACAAATTCTACGTGGAGAATCTAAAAAAGTATACTGAAAAAGCAAGTTCTACACGGAGGATACTGAAGAAACGAATTCTACGCAGAGAAATCTAAGAGTATATTGAAGAAACAAAGTTCTATGCGGAGAATCTACGCAGATATTGAAAAATAAAGTTCTACGTGGAGATTCTGAGAAAAAACAAAAACAAGTTCTACGTGAAATTAAAAAAAAAAGGAATTTTTTGGGGGACATCAACTTTACAGTGGTAACAAAGACACATATTCTACGCAGGAAAATATTTTTCGTACTAAGGTTCCAGAACAACAGGTAACAAAGACCTGAAATCTACAAAAAGGAAAAATACTTACACATAATTACGGTGTAAACATGGAAGACTTTAAGGCAACCATATTGGAACTAATGAAAATGCAATTCGAGCAGCAACAGAAAAATGAAAAAAAGCATCTTGAACTAAAAGAATTCTACTACGGGCAGAAACAAATAAAGGGTAAAATTCCGGAAATGAAGCGACATTCTCGCAAAATGCTATATGGAGCTCTATCGAAGACTTCACTTATGCACTGAACAAAGCCAAAACCTTCACGGCTTACTTCAGAAGATATGAAGATTCATATGAGTTTGATTGCGGGAATTGGTCAGACATGAAAAAAGTATGTCTACTACTGAGGAAACTAGGGTCAAGCGAATACACTAAATTCGTAGACTACATCCTACCGAGGAAAACGAATGAGTTGACTTTCAAGGAAGCCGTGAAACTTTTAACGGAATTATTTAGTCCGAACACTTCACTATTCCACAAAAGGTGGAAATGTTTGAATTTAACAAAAAGGGATAGCGAAGACTATATAACATAAACATAAACAAACATTGCGATGACTAAGTTATCTGAACTCAGCCCTGACAATTTTAAATGTTTGATATTCATCCAAGGCCTGGTTTCGACTAAAGATGCGGAGATCAGACGGAGAATTCTAACAAAACTTGAGAGTGAACCAGAATTGACGCTATAAAAATTGGCTGAGGACTGTCAGAGACGTATAAGCGTAAAAAAGGACTCAAAAGATATAGAAGAGTCTGGCATCGCTCACATACAAAAAGCAAAACAACAAACATTTTTGTCCCTCCTCAAAAACAAACCAAACCAATTATTCTACTTCAAAAAGTCAAATGAAATACCATAAAAAACTACCACCCAGTCCATGCTATTGCTGTGGGACTTTGCATTGGTACAAAGATTGTCCATACTGCTATAAGACTTGTCTGTCGTGCAATAAAGTGGGACATAAAAGTTCGCATTATAGAACTAGGAAAGAAAGCAAAAGCCAAGTAAGAGTCACTAGAACTGACCAAGCGGACGAGATAAATATACGACAATACGTACATGTAGAAATGTTAAACAAAAAACTGACTACAATTGGATTCTGGATAAGATTTAACCAAGAAATTAAACAAACCAAACGTGTTGAGGACAGATAAAATAGCCAGGTCGGTAACAGGTAGAAAAATCAAATTTGAGGGGGAAGTTATCACAAATGTGACATTCAACGGAATGACCAAAAAATTAAAAATATATGTTCTAAAAAATACGGAAAATTTATTTGGAACTGACTGGATGCAGAAATTTGACCTCTGGGATTTACCGATAAATACATTCTGCCAAAAAGTGAAAAGTTTATCGACCAAGGCAGATAAATTGAAGGAGAAATTAAAGGAGAGTTTCCCCGAAGTATTTTCAGCCGGCCTCGGGAGGTGTAAAAAAAATGGCAGCAAAAATAGAACTAAAAGAAAATGTACAACCCATTTTCAAGAAGAAAAGAAATGTGCCTTTTCATCATTAGAAAAAATAGACCAAGAGTTGGATAGACTCATGAAAACCGGTATATTGACAAAGGTAGAATATAGTCAATGGGCCGCACCTATGGTTTATGTGAAAAAGAAATCGGGTGAGATACGAGTATGCACTGATTTCTCGACCGGATTGAATGCAGCGATTAAGGATTATCACTATCCTCTCCCTAGTCCAGAGGAAGTTTTCACAAAATTGAACAGAGGAAAATTTTTCTCAAAGATAGACTTGAGCGAAGCATACCTATAAGTACCAGTAGATGAAGAAAGCTCGAGGTTGTTGTGCATAAACACACATAAAGGGTTATATAAGTTCCAGAGATTACCATTCGGGATCAAGGTCGCGCCGGTGATATTTCAGCAAATAATGGATACTATGCTAGGCAGACTAAATTTCACGATCGCATACCTTGATGACATCCTGATAAATAGCAAAAATATTGAACAACACTGGGAACACGTTCAAGAGGTTTTCGGGAAGATACAAAACTACAGTTTTACGATAAAGGAAAATAAATGTGACTTCTTTATGAAGGAGATAAAATATCTGGGCCATATTATTGACGAAGAAGACTAGACCCAGAAAGGGCCATGGCAATAAAAAAAATGCCGGCTCCAAAAAATTTAGCAGAATTACAAAGATTCTTGAGCTAAGTAAATTATTATCAAGAGTTTATTCCTAACATGCACAAATTACGCGCACCCCTAAACAAACTGTTGAAGGAGGAAAAAGTTTGGGAATGGTCAGATGAATGTCAGAAAACTTTTGACAAAATCATTAAGACTAACAGCAGATTTATTTTTAGCGCATTATGACCCAAAATTGGAAATAATATTCGCGAGTGACGATGTGTGGCTATGGTGTTGGGGCAAGTATACTTCATAAAATGCCGGATGGAACACTAAAACCCATCATGCATGTGTCAAGAACATTGCTACCAACTGAACAAAATTACTTGCAAATCGAAAAAAAAGTGCTGGGGATTATTTTTGCGGTTACAAGATTCCACAGATATATTTATGGTAGATTTTTTACCTTACAGACGGACCACAAGCCATTATTGACAATATTTGGATCAAAGAAAGGTCTACCTGTCTACACTGCTAATAGATTGCTAAGATGGGGTACAATTTTATTGAACTATAACTTTAAATTGAAGTATCTTTCATCAAACAAAATCGGGCATGCAGATGGTCTTTCGAGACTAATACCAAAGAAAACAGAGCCATTAGAAGATTCCGTAATTGCAGCTCTACGACACGAGGAAGATATTAGAACATCATTATGTAGTACAATTCGAAACCTCCCCGTCACATTACAGGAAATAAGAAATGAAGCAGTGAATGACGAATTTATAAAGGAAACGAAAACAAAAATTTCAGGAAAAAATAAGCATATATTTTATGTTGAAAAATAAATTTTTACGAGAATTGTTTTCTTTTTTTTTCATTTCTAAATAAAAAAAATGATAATATTGATAAATATTTCATAAATAAATTAAAACAGTTGCCCCTCGTTTTTTTCGCTCATTAAAAAGATCTATTTTTATAGATCATAAATTAGAAAGCTTATTACAATCTGTTACTCACAGCATATTTTAAAATAATTTTTTATAATTTCAAAAAATGTATTAAAATCATCTCTGACAAAACTATGGATGCCCATTTAAAAAAAAAAAAAAAAATTATGTTAGAGTTATTCCCCTGATTGAATGAAATTATCTTATCATTCTGGACGCACTTGTCAAATTCTCATTATTGTCGCATTGTCAAAACTTTTCTCCTAATTTTGTTTTTTTACATCAAATTCTTTTTCAGCGAGAGACATACTGCAAATATTAATTATTTTTTGTTAATTCAAATTTAAAGACAGAAACAACAAAAAGGGGTCTTTGGGAAAAATTCTCTGAAAAATATTTCATAACTAAAAAAATAGTTGTTTAAAACACTTGTTTTTGTCATATGAAAGACATATGGCAAAAAAAAAAAATCATCTGTTCAGTATTGTTGTCATCAGCTGGGTCAGTAGGTGTTAAAAAACAAACTTTTACTATAGCAAACCTGAACTGACTTTAAGTTTAGTGGGGCTAGAAACCCTCAAAAAACAGCTGTGCTGAGATAAACTTAATTTAAAAAAAAAAAAAAAAAAAAAAAAAAAATGACATAAAATTTTATGTGTAGATAATATTGTTACAAAATTTTTGTCTTATAAAATTTGAACCATAAATGTATTTTTTCGTAATTTAAATGTTATTTTTATTCAAGAATTCTCCCTCAAACGTAATGTAAAAAAAAAAAAAATTGGAAGTATATATATATAATAAACTGGTTCATTTAAAGCTAGAACAATTTATATCACTTTTGCCCTACCGTCCGATAAATTCTCCTGACGTAAGTTGTTGACAGATTGACGTACATCAGTTAACACCCCTCAATCAAGCCCAAAAAACTAAGCACCACGGTTGGAAATTAAAAGATTTTCTGATAAAAAAGTAAGTAATGTTTCTTTCAAATTACATTAAGTATACTTTAAATGTTCTAATTTTCCTAAAACAACTTTTGAAAAAAGTATAATTGAATTTTACAAGATTTTTAAATGGGAAACTTTACTTTTGTTTATAAAACTGTCAATAATGATTGATTTTACCATTTTACGTCAATTCTGATGACTCAAAAAAACAAAAAACAAGATTTTTAGCTAAAATTTCAGACATGCTAGAAAGGATTAAAAAAATTTTAAAAATACTCAAAAAATACTTTGGTCTTTCCTCTAAATAATGACAAACATCTAGACAATCCAAAATTTTTTTTAATCAAGTTTGGGACCTTTTTTTTTTTTTCATCAAGGTGCGTTTTTTAGTGAAAGTAAACATCCCTCTATATATATATATATATATATATATATATATATATAAAAACAATATTTAACATGGCATATGGACAAAAAAGGTTAAAAAACGATTTTATTTTTTTTATCAGAAAGGGATTCATTTTCCCAGGATATTGAGAACAGGTGTATGAATTCTGTTGAAAAAAATACAAAATACAATTGTCACTATTCGGCGAGACACAGATGGCAGGTTCGGGGGCCAGAGGCCAAAGTCGACCGTTGAAAGGTGTCAATGTCTACGTACTGGGAAAATTATTAAGCAAAATTTCTCTGAGAAAGAAAATTATAATTGTGAAGACAGAATGAGCAATTAAGGGAGATGTCAGGTGACGTCATATAATGGCTCCTCCCAAAGGAGGGGGGATCTTCCAAAATTGGAAGTGTGAAACAGAGAATGAAAGAATGAGACTGGTTGAATTTTAGGAGATTTGCATATGTGCCTTCACCATACCAGCTGGAATGGACACCCATAAATACAAGTGCCAACGGTGGCTAAAGTTGAAGTTGCAATCTGGAGTTGCAGCGAGTTACACGGACGGGGAGTTAAGAGATTTTTTTTGCTATTACGCTGTTTGGCCAACCTAATGATAATAATAATTATCTGCTGAAGAAGAAAAACTCCGACGATACCCTTGTGCCATCCTTGAAAGTACAAACAGCAATACTTCAAGATAAATCCAGTTGTCAAGTCTGGCCACCCTTAGAGAAGTTAGCTGAAATTTTCATTCTGTTGCCAAATGTTAGAAATGGGTTGGGAAAAGAAAAAAAAGAAAAAACAAGAACTGTAAATATATTTTTTTTTCATATAAATATCATCTAGTGACTTATTCAGGCATCATCTGTTTTATTTTCAATTTTGTGCGTATTCAACTCCTTGGTTTAGCTTGGTTGAGATACCCCAGTGATAATTCAGCTTGACCCTCTTAAGATCAAAAATCACAACATGGGTAAGAGAGGTCATGGTTGAAGAGGTCAACTTAAAGACCAGCTGCAGTGTCAAATGCCACCAACAACCAAGTATGGGCTGACGGTTTGTTCTCCGATATCAGGCTCAATCCTGACCAAAAACAGCGGGCCTCGGCCCCGGCCACACACACACATATATATATATCTTCTCAAAAATTTATATACAAAATATACACAAAATCTTATTTGCATTTAAGATTTTGGGTTAGGTGATTTTATTTTTGATTTAAATTATTAAATTACTGTTTCTGAATTTCCCTTATTGACGTTTATTATTTTTGTTTATAATGAATGTTATCAGTTCAGAGTTAGTCTGTTAAACTATATCATCTCGTATTCTGAAATTCAATATAAATATTCAAAAATTGTTAAATGTTAAATACATAACTATTAAATTTAACAGATTATCAGCAAAATTATATTTCAGCTATAAAGACTTTCTCTGAGTGTACATTTGAATAAAATCTGGAATATTCTAATTGTATAAATATATAAAGAGAAATAGTAATCAACTGTTCAATTAGATTGTTTTCATGCAAAACATTAAAATTCCTGAAGAAAATACTGTTTAAATCTTTTTTCTAAATCTCACTAAATAATCTGTAATTTCCTTTAAGCAATAGTTGAATAAATGCAAATTGCTGATAATTATTTCTCCCTGCAACAATTGAATAATATTCACTCAATATTAAACCTTTAATTTCCTTGCAATAGCTATGAAAAAATATTAACAGTTAGCTTTCATTGCTGAAATCAGTCAAGTTTTGTCATTATTCCAGTCTAATTAGTGTACTTAAAATTCATCAGTAATTCTTTTAAAATGACTGAAACAAATTTTTTTATCTAATAAAAAAAACAAAAAAAACAAACTTTCTTACTGCATTTGCACAGAAAAGGACTTGCTTTCAATATTTGGCAGTAACACTTAAATTTAATTTCTTTTACACAATGAGGCATTAACTAATTCCATATCAACTTGGATTATGAGTAACAATTAAAAATCTATATTACCTTTTACCAATACAAAAAACAATTATGTATTATTAACCTTTTTCCTTTTTTACTATTCAAAATTATGCTCTTTCTTAAGATATATGGTAAAATATTAGCACATTAAGATGTAAATACAGAATAAAGTTAAATGATGAAAAAACAAAATGTGTACTATTAAATGAAGTAGTCATTGAAGGATTCTTTAGAGTTCAAATAAACCATGAATTGACTTGGTTTTTGTTTAATAAAAGGCAAAATATATAACACTCTGTTTTTCATATAAGTATAATGAATTTGATTAATATCAGAAATAATAATGTCAAATTTTTCACACTTCAGCAAAACACCATGTCAAAATAAATTTAAGAAATTGTGAAAAAAATATAGAATGAACCTTTACTTTTATAAAAACATTTAATTCAAAATACATGGAGTTTATAGAGTTTTTAATGTTTGATTTAGGAAATATGTCTCTTAATTTTTAATTCATTGATTTTTGTCGACTTCCAGTGGAGTATAAATAATACATATGTAAAATATACTTAATCTATATATTTGAAGTAATATTAGCAAAGATTATCTTAAATTCATGATTTTTTCTTCTTTATGACAACAATACAAATTCAAGAATTCAAGATTTTTTGTTTGAACCAAGTGATTGCTTAAATATCCTCTGTAAATATTTTAAACTATTGACATTTTCATTTATTTTTGTTCTGAAATAATTATTTTTACATATATAATTATATTCCCCAATTTCTCAAATAGATTTCAGGTTTTGTGTGGGGGATCTGGTAATTATCCGTAATTTCAAATAATTTTGAAAACAAAGTTTTATTGAACATTTTTAATATAAATATATTATATTTGTTATTTTTTCATATGCTATTCTCACTTTCGCTTTTTGCCTCTCTGTATACATATACACACACTCATAAACAACTTTTTGATTATTAGGACAAGAATTATATCTATTAGTTAATCCCATAAGTTCTGTCCGAATTTTAACTTTTTGTTAAAATGAAAAAATTTAAAGAGTATTTTATAATGTCTAATGGAGCTGGAACATTATTTTTATGTTTAGATGCTTTTAAACTGATCAAATTTTATTTCAGAGAACAATAAAATTAAATTTTGTTTGATTAAAACCCTGCTAACATGGAAGTACCCAAGAATCATTTGAGGCATATAATGCTTTATGAGTTCAAGAAAGGAAACTCAGCAGCCGAAGTGGCTAGAAACATTCACTCAGTTTATGGAGAGGAATGTGTGAATGAAAGAACTTGCAGAAGATGGTTTGCAAAATTCAGAGGTGGAGATTTCACCCTTGAAGATGAAGATCGAATCTGGACGTCCAGTTGAGTTTGATGAAAAGCTTCTTGAAGCAGCCCTTGAAGAAAATCCTGCTTTATCAGTTGAGGAATTGGCAGTGGTTTTCAGTTCAAACCATACAAATGTTCATCATCATCTTCAACAACTTGGAAAAGTTCCTAAACTTGGAAAATGGGTGCCTCATGAATTGTCTGAAAACAACCTCAAATCCCAAGTTGACATCTGCTCTTCTCTCCATTCTCGCCAACTTGTTTCACCTTTTTTGGATAGAATTTTTACCTTTGACAATGAATCAATACTTTATCTTTGTTATAAAGTATACCTATTAAAAAAGATCAACAAAATTTTGATTAAATCATTAATTATTTCAAATCCATGGTTTTCAAATAATATAAAGTGAATGCTATTTATCTAGTTCATCTAGATTAAACAATTGTTAAATAAAAATAGAATAGTTAATCTGTTACTCTTCAGTTTTACCTTCCTTCAAAGAAACAACTTCTGTATAAAACATGTGAGAAATAATTCTTTTTGCAACAATGTTTTAACATAAGCATATTAAGCAGTGATTTTTTTTTTTTTTTTTTTTTAAGTTCCTTGTTTTATCATTTGCCTGCTAGATCTTATGTGTCGCCCCTCTCTGGTGACCTCTGATTTCACATGGGATGAGCATCCTTTTAAGAAATTCTTGTATCTCTGCAATTCATTTTTATGAACAGGTGGTTCCTTTTTTGGAAGATGAAAGATTTCCATTCTTGTCTATTAAGGCAGATCAAAATTTCCATGATGACTCTTCTTATTGTGAAGGAGATCCTTAATCAAGGAAAAAATGTTTTCAAGGAATAAATTCAAAATATATTAATATCTGTTTCTGTACCTACTCAAAATGATGAGACTTTCTTACAATACCATATCTTTCCACATTCTGATTATAGCAGTGAATATTATGTCATTTAAGTGGATCCTCTAATAGTGCCAAAATAGTTTTCTAATTAAAAGATGGTGTTTTTATATATTAATATACATTATACTATAATTGTTCAAACTGAGTGTGCAAAGTGGACAAGACCTGATCAGATCCAAAAAATTAATTTCAAAATTAAAAAGGAATAATTTAGACTCTACTGTATATCTTCCAAACTAATATATTATGAAAAACTTATGTACACTGTTTTCTTAACTGCAATGAATTACACTTTTCATCAAATACTGTTTTTATTACTAAAGAAAATCTGAAATTAAATTGTAAAATATGCTGACACACCTAGAAAATATTAAAGCCTCTCAGAATTTTTAAAAAATAATATAATTGATATTCATTTGTTGAAATTAAAAGGTTTTGACAAAGAATAGCAATTTATTATTGTGCCTTTTCTTGTAGTGTGCTGAACTACAGCAAATCCTCAATCCCTCCTCTATTCAATCAATTCAAAGTCCTAAAATCCTTAGCTGATAAAGCTGAAATGTTTGCTTGGAAATTCTCATCCAACTCAACACATGACTCATCTGGGGTAGCCA
>OZ038487.1:75223896-75226396 GCA_964036315.1 Acanthosepion esculentum | reverse complement strand
TTGCTATGGTTGGCTTACTTGTTACAGATATTCTGCTGAAAATTTGTGTTCTACTTTTTTTTTTATTGTTATGCAGATATGATTTAGTGGGAAAGTGTGTTAATTTTGTTTAAGTTTTTATACACTCTTCTGTATTATAGCAATTTCAATTTTTCATTGTGAGATTACTAACATCATAGCTGACAAGACTATATATATACTTTGCTAATTTCTTGTGTGAAGTCAATGAACTTTGTTTCTTACTGAAAGGCTACATAGATTGCTATCATGTTTATTACTGAATAAAACCTAAAAAGTAAATTAGTGTTCTAATTTCGTATGTAATCAATATTTTCAACAACATAAAATTTATTAATTCATTAAAATATGTAATTATATACTTGTAAATATTTTTTAAATAAAACTAAAGAAATTTACAAGAATTGATAGTAATACTATTGGTAAATGAGGCAGAATACTTAAAATAAGAAAATCATATAAATTTTGTTTACTCCAACATTAAAAGTTTTTTAATGAAGATACAGCATGGAATGACATTGTTGGTACTTTCTGAAGTTGGTTTCTACATACAGCTTACAATGAAGAAAATTGATAAAAAAAAACATTTCATCAAATCCATGTAATTTAAAAATAAATGATCTAACAGAATTGTCTGTAACCAGTTGCTTGTCTGAATAATCTTTAATGCCCAGAACCCAAACCAAAAGATATAAACACTGATGCTGATGAACACTTAGCATTTTATTTGATGCAGGTGCTTCTTTTTTGTGCATTAGCAGATAATCAGTCAGATTGCCAAGAAGTTAATTAGGGCATCCAACAAAAAATTAAAAATATTAAGATATTAAACTTTTCTTAAAGCCTAATATTAATTTCTAAAATATTTTACCAAAAGATCTAACCTTAGACTATAAATGTAAATAAATATTGAGTATTATGATTATATACTTTGGAAACATGAACACTTACGTACACCAATTTCCTTTATGCTATTTTTATATTGAAATAACTTTGTTAGTAATAACCTTACTACAAAGTGTATTAACTTCACATAATGACAAAAGACTTGTAAATATAAATGGTTATTTATTTTGCTAACAACCACCACTCAACATACACTGACGACATTGCTTCATCCCTGACATCAATTCAGTGGCCAATATCAAGTAACTCAACTCTCTCTCAGTTCTTACCTAAACTAAGTGGGTAACTCTTATTCCCTAGGGATGGACAAGTTGTTATAAACAATCTGTCCTTTTAACAAACTGCTGAATTAAGCAGAGGTCAAGGCTTTTTCTTCTATTTTCTAGGAGGTAGTTCTGAATTTTGCTGGCACATGACCACCACAATTACCCAAAAGTCATTATTTTAATTCAGACTAATCACGTTGAAATCATTAATGAATAAACAAACACTTTTGTAAAAAGAGCCAGGTCCTTTGATTTCAGAGAAAACAAATTAACCAGCAAAACTGAACATTATGAAATAAAGAAATGAACTAAATAAGTAAACAAATACAGTGTGTACCAGGTATTTGAGAACAGATCTTTACTGGCCTATAAAGGGGAAATGATTTAACAATGTTATGCAGTATACACCAAATTTTAATATTCTCATTTCTCTTTAAGACATTAAAAGCATTAATATTAGTAATTTCCAATTTTATACAGGAAATGAAAATTGCCATACTAGTGGAATTAGCTGCCAATCACAAAGATTTGAAGGTAGCCACCTTTTAGAACCGAAAGAATGACAGTACAGACTCTACCAAGGTGCTCATCATGATATACACAAAGTTCACATCATCTATAATAGCCCTGGGGCTCATGAACAACAAGGGCCATCTTTTCCCACTTCTTTCTACAGAACCTCAAGATTAATACTACTGCCTAAATCATGACCAGATCGTGGGTAGACAAGATGGCCAAAATAAATGAAAATAATTTGATCTGGGCATGAAGATCAAGGAAATGAGTATACATGCTCCTTCCAAGATGCCCATGACATAGATCTGATTGGTTAGGAATTTTTATAATTGTTATCCCACCTACATTTCCTAATTTGAATTCTATGGGCTGCTACATCTTGGTTTTTGTCAAGGAGGAGACCAACTGGTGACTACATAATACCAAGGATATATTAAAGGCCACCACAAATGAAAATAACTTGATCTGGGCATGAAGTTTTTTCTGAGGTTATATCAAGATTGTCCTTGAGAATGAGGGCAGTTTTATTGACTAATCTTTTTCTGTTTTTCTAAGTCAAACATGCATAAATTCTTTAGAAATTTTTTTTCTATTTAATATCTTTGTTTTTTTATTGCATTATAATAGTTCTTCATTACTTGGTGCACCCTGTATATACTTTGTTTGCCTCCTCTTATAAATACTATTATTTAAATAGTAATTTTTCTTATCTTATAATTTGAAAGTTCACATTGGGCTGCATTTTGTGCAGGCCTGATATAACTCAACATTTTTATGGGTACTATGACAGAATT